>MAYD01762521.1:0-17285 GCA_001909325.1 Ruellia speciosa
GCAAAATTTCCGATAAGTTATATAAAGTAGTGAATTTTAGGGGTAACCACCGCCACGACAACAATAATTTAATAGTCTAAAATTTATATTCTAATAAATAATTTCAAGATTGAAATATTTTTCATTTTCATTATTAAATAAGAATAGGACAACCAAATAAATATATCCAGAAAATGAAAGCTGACCTTTCTCTTGCACTTCCTTCACGGCATATTATGCTATGTATGGTATATATATGTAAAGGAAGAATCTTCAACTTTAGCAGCAGGCAACTTGATTTACAACATTAGTATTTCTTATAGTCAGACAAAATAACAAGCACTGACCTTGTTTGAAATGCAATTTTAAAGAATTTTTTTATTGATTTTTTGATAACACACATAAAAAATTACCTTCTATCCAATTATTTAGATTGTTTAATGGGCCAACCCTTTTTTTTTTTTTGGGATCGCAACCTATGCTATCTAGAAGCGATTTTCGGGGCTTTCAACCCTTAGTTTCGCATGTAAATGGGCGGGCACTTGTGAAAAAAATTGTACATCATAAGAATCCGTAGATGGCAGTTTCGCCATCGCATCTGCAAGCGTGTTCTGCTCCCGTGGCGCGTACCAAAAAAGAAGTTCTACAAATTTATCCTTCATGCCCAGAATACGTTTCGGGAGGCCAGCAAGCATATCAATCTCTTGAGGGCTGTTGAGAAGCTCAATCACTTGCGTCGAGTCGCTTTCAATAATCACTAGTCAAAGCCTTCGTCTTACTGCGATGCCAACTGTCGTGTCGATAGCCCATAGTTCAGCCAAAAAGGGGGATCCATGGCCGATCTGTTTATGGAACCCAAAAACCCACATCCCCAAATGATCTCTAGCGACTCCCCCAATGCTTGCCCATCGATCGTTATCGCCAACGGCACCATCAATGTTGATTTTGATCCATCCGAGAGGGGGAGCTCTCCACTTGAGCTTCCGTGTATCCACTCCAGCACGCTATCTTCTGGTCAGCATAGTCTGTTGGATGTTGCGGGTCCAGCTAATACACTGCGCTAGCATTTCTTGCTCAGTCGATCGCACGAACTAAAACAAAATAAGTTAAGATGTCAACCAAACAAGAAGTTATATTTGTTCATTGAGACATCAGTTCAATTTCAATGATGAATGATAGTATTTTTACCATTTAATATTTTTTTATCATGTATGTTATATTGATTTATCAATTTATTATTTAAATAGAGTTATTTTCACCTGATCTGTAGAGCCACTCCCTCTGAAACACTACCGTACCAATAAATGCTAGCCGTTTAAAATGTGAATCATTATTCACCGCCCCCAATATCAATTATACCGCCGCCAATGACCTCATTTGCAATGTTACTCACTCAAAATTTTTCTCTTTCTAAATCTCTCTCTAAAGGACTAGTGGACAAAGTTGAAAATTTGGATAGTAAAAATTGAAAAATACGTAAAATATGACGGAATACGCATCGAGGTTGCTCGGAAGAGGTAAATTTTTGACAAAAATTGAATAAAAAATGATATGAAAACCCTAAACCGCAACCAACCCAGCGACGGTGAATGAAGGAGACATGCGTCCGCTCCATTGGTGCGGACGCACGGAAACTCTGGCCCGGCCATTGGCCAGGATACATACATTGTGCCTCCGGGCCAATGGCCGGGACGCATAAATTGTCCGGCCACCCCTTGTTGCGGAAATGTTCGCGGACGCACGGGACACCCGTCCATGCCATTGGTGCGGGCGCACAAACTTTCCGGGCCACCAATGGTCCAGCGGGGCAATGTTCCCGCCTGGACCATTGGTGGCCCGGAAAGCTTGTGCACACCAATGGTGCGGGCGCATTTCTCCTTCGACCACTTCAACTGGAGTGGTCTTTCCAATCCATTTTTTTCTAATTTTTGGAGAAAATTTACCTCTTCCAACATATTTTATGAATTTATCAACTTCCACTTCACTATTTTCAACTTTTTCCATTTGATTTGAGAGTGTTTTTTAGAGAGATAATTTTTTTTAAGTCCGTTCAAGTGCAAATGAGGAATTTGGGGGCGGTGAATAATGACACCCTTTAAAATTCTAGAGATAAGATTTTCTAACAAAAAATAATTTCATTTATCCCATGGTCTTGTTAAATACTAATTAATTGTTTAACATTTTAATCATATATTCATATTGTTGAACTAGATATGGGCCAATATGGCATGTCTAGCATTCACAAGAGGTCTACAGGTTCAACCAAAAGTTTTATAGAACCAGCCCCAACTTGGCTCTAATAGGCTTTGTTTGGAAGTACATAACGAAATAATAATAATAATAGAATTTTAATCATAGAAGGTATAAAAAGTCCTTTAAAATATTAAAATTACCGAAGGGATATCACCGGAGGTCCTGACGGTGATTTTTTCACCCAAGGCTGTTAAGCCATGTAATGGGTCAATTGGATTGACATGCTACACTAGGATATTGCCATACCCATGGTGAATTCAAACACGGCTTGGATGATATTCATGAAGTATCTATACAAGATCACATTATTGACTGTTACTTTTTGTTACTGGACAATCATGGTAAAAATGCATACATGGGCGTTGAAATCAAACCTATTAGAACAACTTGACGGAGAATATATGACAATGTGCAGAGAGGGCCATAGACACTAATATAGAGCATGGGCAAATGAGCACCAATCAAACCTCCTCGTGGCCCTCATATGTTTGGATATTACTGGAATATGTTTTTGTAACTCGTAATTAATGTAAGGGAGAAGTGTAATCATCTTGCTGATCAGTGTGATCAAGATTAAAGATATACTAATAATTATTTGCTAAGTAGGCCTATGATGCATCAGAATTGCTTGTTTCCATCACAAATGAACACACACAAAAGGTATACTACGTAGATATGAATGATTAAGAGGTGTTATTTAATGTCTAAAAGAATGAAAAGCTGGTGGTTAGTGGGAATGGGCTTTCACTAACAACTTTTCAAAAGTAGCTTTTTAAGGTCCAATAAACTAATTCAAAAAACTATTCATCAAACATTAAGATTAACTGTTTTTACCTCTCTCCCAACAAACACACTCTGTGTCTCACTCTCAATCTCTTTTCTTGGTTTAGCATTCCCTGCTGCTTTTACTGCGTGTCTGTGTCACATGTAGTTATGGTAACCTTGGATCCATCCACATGTAATGATATTTGACAGGCAGCCTGACCCCACATTTTATGTTCAACTGGGACGTAAGGGGAAAAAATTCATCCACCCAACTTATTTGCCTATTTAGGACTGCGAGAGACATGGACTTGTATCAATTCAATTCAATGCTATGCCATGAACTTAACTTTGGCTAAATATGTCCAAGCATCCACCATTTCATATTTCATCTAGCTCTTTCCTCCTATTTCAATCACAATTAAAAGGAGATACCATTCACACAGAAAGCAATAAGAGAGGGGAGGAGAAAATCACAGATAACGCTTATTACAGCACCATAATAACAATTGTTCAAAGGAGCAACAAAGACTGGAAAAAAAATTCTCTTCATTTCTACCTGAAATTAATCAGTAAAGTCAAGAACTTTTATTGTGAGGTGAAAGTCGGGAGTGCAAAGTCATTCATTGGCAAATGTCGTATTATTACATCCCTGTTGGCTAAGACAATGGTCCATATGCTAGCCAACTTGCAACATTTTAAGTTCCTACAGGTCAGCATCAAACCATACCTGCGAAAGGGTCAAGGAGCCGGGCACATGCTTCCAGGCAGCATGAATTTCAGTCAATAGTGAAGACTGAATCGAAACAAGATGTCTTGTTTTGAGATCACCACCATCTCCGAAGACAGAAACAATGATAAGACTGTACAGGTCAATTTACAGAGATGCTACCTAAAAGTCGAAAGAAACTAAGAAGATGCTACCATTTCCTCCCTACGAGAGGTTCTTTACAATTTTCACACTGCTGTAGAAGCGCTTGAGGTCTTTTATGGCCTTTTCCTCAATCTGGATTGAACGTATAGATGAGGCTGTTTCTATTTCTGGCTTGAACCAGCGGTTCACACCACTGGCTTCTGATGGGGATCCCTGACCAGTCATCACAGAGAATCCAGTAGTTCTGTTCTTCGGGCTATGAGAAATGCCCTGATGTTGTTTACCCTGGATAGATTATAGAGAGCACAACAATCAGTATGTGAGATTAGATTATAGGATGCGGATGTTTTGAGGGATGCAGCAAACCTGTTGCAATTGGATGTCCCTGAGAGATGGACGGGTGAGGGAAGGTGGAGTGCCTGAGGCAACCCAAGGAGGTGTGCTTCTATCTCCATCAGACACCTGTGCCTTCCGAGCAGGAACAACAACTGGTATTGGGGAAGAATCCAAAAAGGAACTCAGCGGGATTTTCCCACCAGAAATGCCTCCAGAAAAATCCTCCATTTCTTTCTTTCTTGCAGGCTTATTCTCCTTAGTCCTGCTTTGCTCATCCAGTATATGACGAAGTGAGGTCAACTCTCGAGAAATTGTTGCAGTCGCACCACCCCAAGCGGGACCCTCATTTTTGGGCATAACTGGAGGTGGAGGAGGATTTTTGGGGATATCATCGAGTGCACCATTCAGAAACATAGATAGCCCTCCTTTTCTATTCTTCTTCTTGGATGATGTATGTGAAGCATTCTTATTTTGAGGAACATCTCCAGTTGCTTTCTTAGCATGTAATGGAGAAGTCCTCGCCTCTTGAATTGCCACAGCACTGTTGATATCTGCACCTTTCTCCTAAATATTTCAACAGATATATATGCATCACAATGAAGCAAGATGACTTAATGCAATTACCACCACCTCAACAAACCTTACCAGGAGATGGCAATTCATTAAAGGAAGTCAAACAATGAATCCAGCACCAGGAAAAAGTAAAGTAAATAAATTATAAAATTATATAATCATTCATCCAGATGCATCTTGTTCAGTAGTAACTTCTGTTCTATCCAAGTTAAGAGCAATGTCTTACCTGCACCTTATTCTTGTCTTTAGGGACTTCATCCAGGAAACCCTTCTGCACCTTACTGCTGTCATCAGGACCCTCAGCATCTAGGAAACTCTTAGTGATACCTGATTCAGCTTCCATTGCGAAATCTTGAGACTCCTCTTCCTTCTGAGGTGACTTCTGTTTGTTCTTTCTTTTTTGCTTTCTAGCACCTGCTTTCTTTCTACCCTTTTCATCCACAGATGAAGATGCTTTTGTCTGTACAGCTTCCACAGGTACACCAAGCTCAGCAAGTGAACTTTCCAATGCAGCCCTTGTCTGAAGTTTTGCAATCTGCTGATCATCAAGAACCTGACCCTTCAATTGCTTTTCCTCAAGCAGCTCAATCTGCTGCAACTTTTTCCTTAAAGCCCTTATTTGTTTGTTGACATCTTCCATTGCTGCATCATTGGGTTGTAAAAAGCCATCTGATCTCTGAGCACCCACTTTTGTGAAGATTGGCCTCTTTGTATCTGCATCACGTATCCCATATAGCTCACTCTCACTATCCTCCTCTCCACTATTAATAATGGCTGGAAAGGTAGCAGTGGGAGTAGGAAGACGTCGCCAACTCCATGATTCAGAAGATTTCAAGTCCAACAATTTCTCAAGATTTACCAACATCTCCAATGAAGTACTTAGAAAAGTATGTGATGACACAGTAAGAATATAGTCCAGGTTTCGAATTGCAATATCCTGCAGCAATTTTTGATTTATTTTCAGCAATCAAACTCGAAATAGCAGTATATTACACAGTAAAGTCTAAATGCAAATGAAGGCTACACAAACAAGTCACAAGCAACAACCATAAGCACAATGAACAACATAATACTACAAGTCACAACTGTGCAAAGATTCCCAACAATTTTTAAAATTGCGAATAGAAGAAATCATGCAATATTGAGGTGCTTCATCCATTGATCTTTATGTACTTCATATTGGATGGATTCTTAGATTGCAGCAAAGTTGATAAACAGTAAACAGTTGTTCCAGTGATGTTAAAGTTCCACTAGCTTATTCTCTTCAATAGAAAACACAATGCCAAAAACATTGACTACAGAAAAAACACTAATCTAGAGAGAACAAATCTTGTTCATATGGTCAGCCATTGAATTTCTTCTGGGAGCATGGTTTGCCATGAGGTAACAATGAAAAACAGTTTGACTCACGAATGGCCAAAAAAATAAAAGAAATCTAAGAGATAATGAAGAAACATTTAGGCTTGAGCTTATAGGCCATATCAGCAGTTTCTGAAGAAACACTTCATACCAACAATCGAAAAAGCCTGTGACCAAATAAGTGTTCAGATCAGTGCTTGCATAAGCTGGGCAATAGCTGATCAAACATGATACCCACTGGCAGGTTTACTTTGAATGATAGGACATGATTATTTAATCATTTGCGAATACTTCATAAATTTTTTGTTACCTATTTTTAAATTTTCAAGTTTATCGTGCATAGTAAACCAATGATAGTGAAGGATACCCTATTAACCCAAGTAACATACCCAAAGCTTTTAACTTATAGAACGTAGGAAAAATATCTGAAGCTGACGTTCAAGTTTTCTTATTACTTCACTGTGTGGAGAGATGCTAAATACTAAGTAACAAAGTGAGAGAGGGCAGCGAAACATACTTCACAGTGTTTCTTTAGATCATCTGCTCCTAGTGTGTCAGCAATTTCCAGCAGCTGCAAGACATTTCTTGGCTCCACCAAATACTCTGCAGCCATTTTCTCACATAGACTTTTTAAGCTAGGTACACTTTTTTTCTCGGGGACATTTTCAGAACCTAGAAGTGCAGAGCTTGAAAAATCATCCTTCTGTGTATAAGAAAAATCATTCTCAGGCTCCATTTCATCATCAAACGCAAAGCCTTCATGCAACTCATCTAATTCATCCAGGATCTTCACATTCTGACTACTGTCAGCAATGGTAGGGAGATAACCTGGATGATATAGTGAACTAATAATCAGCAGATGTGTCTCTCCAACTGCTATTGACGTTGCCTTCTTCACCCCATGCAACCTAGTCGGAGTAGGTGGACCACCTTTGCCCTTCTTACCATCCCACGTATATACATCACCGGCTACTGTAACTGCAGCAGTCCAGTACTTCCCAGCAGATACGCTAACGACATTTCTTCCACACAGCGAATATAACTACGGGAAAAAATAGATGCAATTTGTTCATTGAAAAGGCCAACCGAAAAAATGAACTTCATGAAGTAAAGAAAAACCTGATGACACTGAAGATCTGGGTCAGATGATGCCCAATAAAATAATGCACCATCATCCGTAAGAGCTAGGCTGTGTGTCATCCCAGCAGCAACTGTGACCACATTTAGGCGTCCCTTGCGATGGAACTTCATCACAGTATTTCCAACCTTTTTAATATTTCTACATATCACTACCCGTCTAGGAGTAACAAGTCGATGACCCCATGTAAACACCTGCAAACCATAATAGATTGGCCCCATATCATGAAAAACCAGCTGCTCTAAATATCCACACAACATTCTAAGGGAAATAATAACGATTTTTAATACCTCTCCATCAGACCCTAAAACAATAGTGTGATACTTAGATGCAGAAACAGCAGTCAAATATCTCCCCTTCAGGTATTCTACCACCCTAGGAGTGTAATGTGAAGCTGAGTTTGAGGTTCCATAACCAAGCTGGCCCTCTCTATTGCAACCCCACGTATAAATTTCACCAGCTTCTGATACTACAGCAGTGTGTTTATTTGCAGCAGCAACAGCAACTATTCTTGCCTTCAAGGAACTAACTCTACGAGGGGTGGGTTGGGTGTCAACAGAAGTATAACCAAGTTGCCCCTCTGCAGCACAGTTGAAATAATCAGTTAACCTAAAGCAGGTGAGGAGATTCAAAGAATAGCTGAACATTTGCTATGCGTCACATTCTGCATTCTGCTTTGCCTCAAGTGAAATAAAATATGAAGCCAACTATTGCAATTTTTGTAACATTTTGAACATTGCATTTCCCACCATTTGAAAGCCACTACAAAATTTTGATAAGCGGAAAGGATAGGATAAATCATTAGCCAGTCCATTTGTTTACCTCTATTAGAACCCCATGTAAATACTTCTCCACTCTCCGTTGCAACAACAGTGTGATGCTTAGCTGCAGCTACAGCCCTAACTCGACGTGCCCCCAAGCCTGATGTGACTTGACGAGGAGTGATGACTGCAGCTTGACCACTGGAAAAACAAAAAGTTTATATCATAGAGCTTTCATCAAGATCAGCTCAGCTGTAACATGAAGGTATATATGGGAATATTGTGATCTTGAACACAGAATCTAGCTGACAAGTCGAACATATAACTCAAATTAGGCAAGTAAATCCTCCATGCATGAAGCAAATGAAATTAAGAGGAACACAATAGCTCACGGCCTCACAGGCTCCCCAACAATTAGGTTTATGATAATGAGATTGGGAAATTGTACTATGACGAACACAACAACTGAATCAATCAGAATTATCACAAGTAAGTTTCAATTGAAACCAAAAACTTTTGATTAACCAAGAAAAAGTTATTTTTACATATAATGATAAAATAAACTAATGCCAGTTTTAACTTTGTTTCTTATGAGAAAACAAGAAAACTAGACTGACTCCCATCCACTCACCTGTGTATATCAAAGTCTGGGTGCCCAAGACGGCCACCCCTTCCAAATCCCCAAGTGTAGACTTCTCCACGTGCACTAACTGCTACACTATGGAATTTTGCCGCTGAAATCAATTTGATGAATGAATCATGAAGTGAATCAACTTTGCATGGCAATTTCTGTATGTGTGCATTTCCAGTTCCAAGTTGATAGTTAACACCACTACCCCAGCTAAACACCTCCGTAGCAACTGAATAAGAAAAGAGGAAAGACAATATATCATCCCAAATGATACCACAACAGACCAAGAACATTTTGTTTCAAAGGATAGCACCATACTTGAATTATTGTCCTTCCCAATGACCTGCAGTACTGGCCCGGATACGAGATCAACTGGAGTTCGAGATTTTGAATCCTCCAATGTTGATGTTGCACCAAAGAGGAGCAGCACACAAGCAACTGCCAGATGCCCAAAATGCAGAGCTCTGTGAAGGCTACCCCATCCCGATTCTCCATCCTGAGATAGGTCAACTATTTTCAGAATACATGAAGAAACCATCTCCGCATTTAAGAACATGCATAGCATCTCTGAATCCTAAAATCTTGTATCACTTCCATCGCAACTAAAGCATCTTTCACATGGAAAGTCTTTCAAGAGATAACTGATTTAAAAGGATCTGCATTAGCATGGGAACACCCATCCAATTAATTATATCACATTTTGACAAGCGTATGGTGTGCAAGATTCTTGCATTCACAGTAAAATTAATGCAATGTATCGACTCTTTCAAATAACTCCTTTTACACCACGGAAAGAGCTCTATTGTTGATTTACTTAAGAAATCACTATTTACAGTCCCCTTCCTCTATGTCCAACCTATACAGACACCTCTTGACCTACATCTCTGAATTATGTGGGTCTCATAGTTTAGATGATAAAATCATAATACCTAAAGAATAAAGAAACAAGAACTGTGATGTGAAAACTGAGAACATGAAACAACAAATCTTACCCAATAATCAAATTAACAACTCAGTATGCACTGAACTTCATATGCCTATATTAGAAATGAAAAAAGATCAGAGAGCTAAAAGTACCCTAGCATTAGGATCTGCACCAGCTTCAAGAAGCCTTCTAACAATTGGTACATGGTTCCTCCAAGTTGCAATATGCAAAGGTGTGAGACCAAATGGGTTTCTAGCATTAATATTTCCCCCGTTTTTTTTCAGCAAAGACAATGCGACATCAACATCAGAGACAGATCCTTCCCCAGCAACCAACCAAAGATCCTTGCTTTGAGGTGCACATCTACGAGGAGTATGTAGACCCTGCTGCTGAAATGGAGGTACAACTAAATCCTCCATCAAAGTATATTATTAAATTGGGGTATACACAAAATTACTTAGATCTACTGGTATTATTACACGCCGTTAAGTAGAGTTATAATTACAAACTAATGTAAATCGGTTCCCTCCAGGTCTTCAGAGTAAATTAATCCAGACCAGGATCCGCTGTGGCATCATTGTCTCCCAAATATCTTGAAGAATTAGAGCCTGCAAACATAAATTTTTTTTATCAGCACCAGTTTTGACTTAACCAAGTCACACTGAATTTAGAAAATTTCATGCAAAAGGCCTCAAGCATATTTAAGTGTATCCAATCACTTAGGACTATCTGGTTAGGGAATAAGGCAGGAAACAAAACAAGCAGATCAGTACGTCAGATAGCAATTTCACACAAAGCAACCAAAATATTAGCAGCTGATTTATTGGACCAAGAATTGCACATAAAAACATAAATCAGAGAGACCAGATTCATCAAATTATATTCACATTCCTTGTATCAAACCAATCCTCAAGATTCCGGAAAAGAAAGAAAGACAAAATCTATCCCGGATCACGCTTATATAACAAATCCTTGCAAGATTGACATGAAATTAAAAGGATCAATCGCAAAACTACAAAATCCTCACACACAATCCAACATTCACACAAACAATCCAACCAAAAAATCCACACCTTCGTTGCTACCCAGGATGGAAATGATCTCAATTGCTAAACTTAGCTACAGTCCAATTCAATTTGGAAATTCCAACGACGGATACACACGGTCTTACCGAACCCAACTCCAACCCACCCACCAGAAACGGCACAAACATGGAAAATTTTGCATGTTCGATTTGTTGCGGTTACGCGGTATACTTCAACACAGAGAGAGAGAGAGAGAGAGAGATTGGAGAGAGAGAATATACTCCTAAAAAATCCCCAAGCTGCAAATGTAGAAACGGAGTTGAAGGAACAAGAAGGGCAGTCTCGTAATATCATTGCATTTTCTCGGACGAGAATGCCCTCGGCTTTTGTAGAAATTAACGCGGAGGAAACTGGTGAGGTCGAGTGGGAAGCGGCCACGATTTATCGCGCTGGATCGCTGTGCCCCCATCGAGTAAACGAGGAACTGCCACGTGTAATACGGGACGTTTTTTAATAATATTTTGTTCTGCGAGGGTTTTCTACTGGTTACATATTCTATTTTGACTATCATTAATGACTTATACTTAAGAAAAAATATAGTTATATGGGATCTTGTTAGATTCGTCTTAATGAATAGATTTAAAATATCAACTTTATATATTTTTTATCTATTGATAATTAATAATATTAATTGTTAAAGTTATGTATTGATAAGTGTAAAAATGAAAATGGAACAATTTTTAATAGACGGAGGTAGTACTATTTTTCTGTCCTTTTTCTGTTCATAATTTAGTAATTAGGCAAATTTCATTTAATTTCAAATTTATCAGGCCACCTACTTCCCAACGGAATATTTGTCAAATATATCCCCTAGAGCATGAGAAGTAACTTTTTTTCCTTTCTTTTTTAATACTAAAAATTTTAGATGGCTTGATTTAAGAGTAACAATGAGCGAAGTCATATTTACCCATTAACTCATAAATTTTATCCATAAAATCATAACTCAGTTCATAAAATTACAGATCAATTTATTGCAAAAAAAATCAACAATCACATTATCAAATAAAATATTGAAATAGTAAAATAGTTCAATAAACCTAAATTTTAAATTCCAATAACAACACGCATTTTTCAGTATTCTAAACAATAACACCATAGTACAATTAAGAAAAATAATGAAATTAATAGAATTTTTTATCTTTATCCATTTATCAGCATCATCATCATCTTCTTTGTAATTATTTATATATTATATATGGTGGTTCGGGTATGAATTGGGTTCGAAGTCGAGTAGGATATAGGTTGGATTATGTACCATACCTAATATTCTATTACCCATTTTAAATCAAATTCGAATCCTACACACATTCATTACCTCCCCTTGCTTGATTGCCAAACAAAAATGACTAAATCAGCTCAACTCGATTCGACAATTCAATGCACGTGGGCTAACACGTTTCTTGACATGGCAACCATACCCCCTCATTAAAAGTTATGACCGAAATCATAGAGCCTTGATTATAAAAAGGACAAGGTTAATTTGGCCTTCTTCTTTTCGGCAATAGGATGAATTCTGCAATAAGATCTGGCCGCCTTCTTCTTTCTGGCAACCCTGTCCACGTCATGATGGTGGCTGTGTTGAGGTACATGCCCATGTCCATCAAATCTACTGTTCATCGTCTATGTATATTTTTAAAGTTAAAATTCAATGAGACTGAAAAACAGCGATATATTGGGAAAGGGCAACATGTATGTAGAAATGCTTACATAGAAATGATGAGAGAAATGCTGTAAGAAAGGGAAGAGGGATATTAGAATTAGTAAAGTATTACTGAAAAGGGAAAGAAAGCAGTTAGTTTGGCGGCCATTCCCAACGATTTGAGAGGAAAGTGGTGACTGCCGGAATCCAGATTGGGGCTTATGTTAGAATGTTTATATGTCAGTGTACTGCCGGAATCAAGTTTGGGAATTGGGAAAGGACAGGAGATTGGGAGGGGGCCGTGACGTGGCAACAAGGGGGCCACACATATATGAACGGAGGGGGTATCTGAGAATGAATTAATACGACAGTGGAGAGGGATGGTTTAATTTTTTTTTTATTACTTTTGAAGATTGGAATTATTTAATTTAAATTCATATAAATATGGAGCACTATGAAAAAGTCAAAGGTCAACCTTTCCGTTTAAGTAAAGATTGCATTTTACAAGACCTGTCTAACACAATTGAGTTTAAATTAGGCAAGCATAGGTACGTCAGAATATTAAGGAAGTTGAGTCGAGTATTAAACTGCGAATATCCTTTCAAAAAAAAACTGGGAATATTTATTTAAAAACATTGAGAGCAAATGGATATTAGTTATTGCAAGTTAAAACTAAAGAATATTCCGAATAAAAACCGGGGGAATTTCTTATTGCAGGAGTGCATATTAAGCAGCGTCAGCCTCAATCCTCATTTTGTTCCAGACTAGAAAAGCTGTCCGAATCCAACAAGTCAAGTCAATTGGAAGAAAACCAGCAGGATCCTATTTAAGTAATTTAGACAGACTTTCCCAACATTTATAATTTCCACAAAGTAAACTGCTCTGATCAAACCTACGGCAATTTGGTAATTCTTGTAAGTAAACGAAAATCACCACACTATGCATGCAAGAATTCATAATACCATACACCAAGTCAATGGTGAATTACCAGAACATCATTTTAGCATTCTATGCACTTCTTCCCGGCCAAGTCTCAACAACACAATCCTCAATCGTTTTTACCAACCGCAAAGAGCAAACTCGAGTGGTGTGAAAGTAGTCCCTCCATAATGGTTGGATCTAGGATTAAAACCAGACAAAGTTTCAGCCTTAGCTCAAACAGTGATTAAGTGCACACCATCGGAAATTTAATTTAACAGAACAATCCTAGGTTATCGTGATGTTGAATAACGAAGAATGCATTGAGAGTAATAAAGTATGTGGTTGTAATTTTCTAATGTCATGCTCCGAAAAACCACTGTCACATGATGAGCATGCTTATGATGAAACTCGGCAAGACAAAACAAGGCAGCTGTGTGAGAAAAATAACTGCCCACTGTCAACTTGAATTCTGATCGGGGACTTCTTGCTATCATAGTTGACATCCTGTCAAATAAGCTTCCTGAACGAAATTTACATCTTTTTTCTGTTCTTGTGGAAGTGCAACTCGGCACTGCAGATGAACAAGCACCACATAGTCATCTACGACAAGTCTTTTTCAATATCCTTCAATCATCAATGTGTATTACTGTTTATTATAAAGTAATCAAATCATCAAAACAACAGCCAGAAGAGTCACTTCAGTTGAGAGTAGATAGAAAATCATTGGGTTCTAATTAGAACATATAGATAGTAGGAAGCAAATGATGTCCGATAATTCAACATAAACAGATTGGTGAAGATGAAATTTAGTAGAGGACGCACACACACAGATATAGCTGTATTATCAACAATTTCTGAACTAATCCAGACCATATCATCAGCAACTAACATTTTGAATTTAACAAACATTTTGAAATTCAATTTTGAATCTGGATGCCAATGGAATGGTTCGCAGACATGCTCAAGTTAAATGGCAAAAGATCATTACCACAAAATATATTTTTACAATATTTCTTCCGCAGCATGAAATAAAGACTTCGAAATGAATCCTCTTATGTTTGTTGCCGTTTACTCAGGAAGTTATGTGGACACCTTTAATAAAATCAGCTTAAAAAACTCTGAAGGAACTTACCAATAAACAAGCCAAGGGACATTTTCACCATTTGTCTACCATGAATGAATACATCTAGACATTTACAACACTTGCAAGAAAAGAAGAATCATAGGACTTACCAATACGCGGAGAGGATAAACACAACCGTACGTTAGTTTTTTAGCTGTGCTGGTAGTTGATCAGAAGTTTGTGGCCACCTTTGGAAGAGACCGAATCATCCAAACTTCGAAAATGTGCAAGACAGAGATAGTCACAATCAGAAAAGTGGAGGTATAGTTAAGCAAGAACATGTATTGGGAATGAACGGTACCACGAATTTTGCACTTGAAAACTGGAAATTTCCGGTTTGTCAACGCAATTGCTAGGAACAGCTTTCTGCCATTTGTTCATTACAGAAAAATTTAAAAAGGTGAGATGCTTAATTAACAATCCATTGTTCTCAATTTAGAAAGGTAATCAAGCGAACTAGTATGTGAAAATTAAATCTATAAGTCGGTCTTGTGACCTTATAATTTTCCTTTCCGGAAAGCAGATTACTGGTTTAGAGACTGGATAATGTACATCCATCCGAATGAACCGTGATGCTTTTGAAAAATCCAATTTCTTGGGCACAGAAACCATTCCATCTACTATTCAACAGTGAATCCAGTAGAGGCACCAGTGAAGTACTCAACAGGAGAGTCTTTTTGTCCTAAATCCCCCAAAATTCCTCAACCGATATATCCCAGCATATGCATCCTGCGGCACTTCCTACTCCATCGTGGTGATGCCGAAAGCTCCAGCAGAGCTGTACAATTGGCCTTCCACTTGAACATAAGGCAGAAATCATCATCATCATAAACAGGCTTCCATTGATCATCACTCCCTTGGAGCTTCTCCACCACAGCAAATGTGCCTTCTGTCAGCAGATCATACCTTGGATTTGCTCTCCAGAACGTGGCTTTCACCCTGTCTCCACATTTAAAAGGCCTGTGCTTCACATCCTTTTTAATGTCCCCAAATTTCACCCCTGGTGGAGGCAAATCGCCTGCAGGATCTTGCAGAATGCTCTGCTGAACGGACGAGAGATCAGGCGGTGAAGGGCCTTTGGCAACGATTTGATCACTGGTAGCCAATTCTTGTGCCAGCTTCTTGAATTCTTGGATGTATGCTGATAGCATGTGAGGGCCGTATAGCGTGGATGCAGCCTGTCCGGGGATCAGGATAGATCAGCTTGACACGATCAGGACTACATTGTGGTTTGAAATGCTCTTACCTCGTAACGCTGTTAATGGGGTGCAATCTTGAGGCCAGGCTAATGGACCTGAAGTGATTCTCTGAATGTGCCATTTTTGGCTTTTGTTTTTGATTTGTGAAGGCTACAAAAAACAAATGATAAGTGAAAGGTGTTGTAATGACAGTGATGAACAAAAACAAAGAACACAAATTGTTAAAATATGAATTCCAATCATTCAGGGCTTGATTTCATTTAGGGAGAGTGGGGTGATTGAACTCTAGTATTATTTTTCTGGTGTCAAGTCTTCATTTCTAGGCGCAACAGTATTGATGTGTAAGTAACAGCATCAATCGGGAAAATGACCTTTTTCAGCCATCACTTGCAAATACTTCTTTGCCTCCTTAACCCTACCCGACTTAGACAATCCAAATATCGAAGTGTTACAAGTATATTGATCAATGTTCAATCCCTTCAACCAGCAGTTTCTTGTAGACACCCAATAGTTCACCACCTTGACTCAACATATACAATAACCCTGACTAACTATACTGACTTCTAATAAAATCAACTCCAAAAACTATGAAGAAACTTATATCTGAAATGACTGCATAGAACAGAAGACACATGCTCTACCAGAAATGTTTGCAGAAAGGTTCTCTCAGTTCATAATATAGATTCCAACTATAATTGTCACAAAAACATAAAGAAAGCCCAGTGGATTCTTTCTTTGCAGAGAGTTCTCCCAACGTGTAGATGATGTCGGATTTCGAATCTCGATTCGATGTGTTCAATTTCACCGGGGAAAGAGCAAGATCTGATCTTTCCTGCTCGGAGAAAGGGGCAATTTTGATCTGATCGGAGACAATTGACCACAAATTAAACAAATTGGGACCACAAAGTCAACAAGTCAAACGACAACTTCACTCTTTGGCCGGAGAAGAAAGAACGTGTGGTCTCCGGCCCACGAATCAAGCCGAAAACAAATTAAGAATTCAATTAAACAATTAAGAAACATAATTAAACACAATTTAAATAGAATCAAATTAATTCCAGTTCCAGAAACAAATTCAGAATTCCCAGCAGCAATGGTCATCCACAACGGTCGTCTTCCTCCTTAGGCAACCTGCAAACAGGGATGGAGAACCTGCTTTACACCCAATTATAGAAATGCCGGTCTACAAGTACAGCTTCGAGATAAATACCCTAAAAGTCCATTATCTTACATTTTTTCCTGGATCAGGACATCTAGTTTCGAATTACTTAATCCACCCTAAATCTACCCTAATTTTTTCCAAGCAGTCCACAGCTACAGTAATTACAGTAATTAATCTATGTGGCAATAATTAAGTGCTTGAATGGTCAATTGATGGCACGTACACGGTCCACATCGAGTCCTACAGGGCAATAAAATTTTTGCGTATTTTTGCAAAAGGCGACGAAATTTTTTTCGTCTCCCTTTCCGTCGCCAAATTTCGCGACGATCAATCCCAGTATTGGGCGACGAAGGGTGAAGGGCGACGGGCGATTTTCGTCGCCCTTTTCACCTTTTCTTGTAGTGAAATTATTTTTTTATTTTTTATTTTATTTACAATTTAACCCTATTTTATAAATATGTGGTATATATAAATGGTCAAAATATATAGTATTTTGATAAGATATGTGTGTTTAATATAAATGGTAAAATATATATATTTTAATAAGATAAAATTGTTGATATAA
>MAYD01762525.1:0-28938 GCA_001909325.1 Ruellia speciosa
TTTGTTGAGATGAATTCTTCTTGAGGTCAATAAGTCCATTATCTTATTCATTATCCTGCTGTTTGGAAAAATGTGTTAATTTTAAATCACTAATTCTTCTATTGTGTTCATTATTTGAGATCAAAATGTTTACCTTATGTTTTAGTTGAATGTGTTTTTTTATTTCGTATTTAAAAAATCCATTTAACAAATTTAAAACAAAAAAATATCCAAATCCAAATTTAAGGGGAAAAAAACGAACAAGACAAATAAAACCCATTTCAATCAATTACTTGCAAGATATATACAATATGTACTACCTCCGTTTTAGAATTATTGCAACATTTCCATTTTCACGCTTGCCGATGCATAACTTTAACGATTAATATCGTTAATTATCAATAGATAAAAAATATATAAAGTTGATATTTTAAATCTACTCATTAAGACGAAACTAATAAGACCCCACATGACTATTTTTTTTTTAAGTATAAGTCACTAATGATAATCAAAGTGAAATCTAAGAACAGTGCAAAACCCTCAAACGTTGCAATTAATCCGAAACGGAGGTAGTATATAACTTGTAAACTCTTTCACCATTATCTCTCTTATCTACTCCGGCTTATCCTCTTCATTGCCATCTTCTCTTAGTCAGTGGAAGAGCATTCTCGTCCAACTCATCACCACCCTCCCAGTCGCAACAGCAATTTCAATCAATTACCTGCAACAGCCTTGGCGTAGTCGCACGATGGCACAACAACCGGCTTATCCATCACAGCCGCGAGTGAAAATAGGAGGGACGGCAACTGCTCCGGTCGTCTTCTCCAGCGACCAAGGCGCCAGAAGCTCGCCGGAAAACAGAAATAGAGAGGGTGGCAACGGAGACGCTACTTCTCACCCATCGGTTAGCAACAGTGGAGATGGAGGAAGGGGCTCCGCGACAGCAGTTGCTCAGCATAGCCATGGCAGATCGTCCATGGCTCACAGGCGACGTCAGATGGAGGAGGGGCGGCGACGGCGGATGGAGGAAGGGGCGGCGACGAGCGAGGAGGCTGTTAGTGAAGATGGAGAGGGGAGAGGCAGGAATTGGGGGATTAGGGGTTGAGATTCAAATTGAGAAATGATAAATAAGAATGGGAATTGGGAATTCAAGTGGTCTATTTCCAAAATGATAAATAAGAATGGGAGTTGGGAATTTAAGTGGTCTATTAATGAAATGCATCTCTTCCCAAAGTATCAACTCTTCCCAATGTAGGATTCTATTTTTTTTTAGAAATAAAAATAATTAAAAAATTAGTATCACAAATTTTTAGAAATTGAACACATCTGCAGTGCAGAATATGTAAATTAACCACTCCCGAAGACGATGTCAGTGTGAGACGGCAGCAATGTCGGCGCTCAAAGTCAAGATTCAGTAAGCTTTTATTCTGTCGTTTCTTTCCAGTTTGGGCGGACATGGCGGCTGTAAATCTTTGGATGTAAAGAAGGCAAGGAATACTATGTGATTGAATGGGGGAGTTGGGTTAGTGGGCAGCCTCTGTTTTTTTGTGGTAGAAGTAGAATGATTATTTGGTTGATGTGAATTGAGGTAGATAGGATACGTGGCAATTGTGTGTCTAAGTGGTGGGAAGCCTTCTCCACAGCTTGAGTTCGCGTAGTCCTTATTTGCGTCGTGTTTATTTCTTTCACTCTGCTAGATGCGTGGGTTTGTTACGAGGTATTCCATAAGCGAAAAAGTTGAAGTTAGGTTTGCAAGTTTTGACTAGGTTTATTTTGTTTGAAGTAAACCATTAACGTAAGGAGCTGATGAATCACTATAATCGATTGGATTGACGTCTCACTAAATGCAATAACTTAGTGTTCCGAACTTCGATAGATCTTAACGAGTTGTATCATCAATGTTCAAATCGCTTTTAGCATTTATAAAACTTTTCTTTTCAAAAAATAATAATAAAGATTAGGCGGGCAATTTGTTAAAAATAAAGATAATTTGTGTGTGTAATTGGGTAAAATTATTACAGAATGGGCGAAAATTGGGCCATCAGTCCTCGGCCCAAAGTTGCGATTTTTGACTCTAATTCGCAGATAAAAATTTGTGAAATATGTTCTCCTTTTCTCCACCATAAATGATTAATAATAATAATAATAATAAACCCTCGGGAATCCGGCCCTCCCTACGTCCCCGCTCGGGCGCTCGGCATTTCCTTCATTAGGGGAAAAGGAAATACAAATCCTTATCTTCACCAAATCCTTATTCTGAAGTTGATGTTTTTACGGAATATAGTCCGTGATTTTGTGTATTTAGGGCGCAATCCTGCAGTTATCATCGACCAGTGCTAGGAGCACTGCAACAATGTCGAAAAAAGGAGCTGCCCTGCCACAAGATGTTCCATGGAGAGCATCGTCTGCTGCAAAGCCTATTCCCAAAATTCATCACTCCCCTGTTCTTCGCCTACCCCAGACCCCTTACTCCACTTATGCCCTTTCAGTTATCAAGGTTTGTTATCCGGATAATAATTAGAATTGGCCACTGTCTAATATATATTGGCGTTAGACGCACTTTCCGTTTTCCTGAATCCTGATGTTTGTTGTAATTTATTCAAAAGATATAGCGTTAGAATGGAGAGCAATTCTATCTCTGTTTCGTGTATACATGTATGCTGTTTTTGCTCGCAATTCCCGTGGAATTTTCTACAAGGATGGATGTTAATTAGAATTTAAGAAACTAATTTGCTATGCCGAATAGAAAATTTTCTTGCTTTTTCTACCAGAATACTTAATACTATATGTAATCAGAAATTAAGCACCTATTATCTGTAATTCTTATTACATTGCTACATATTTTCTTTCGTTTTAAAGGGCTTAACCCCGAATAATAAGCGTATTTTTTATTTTTTATTTTTAAAATTTTGTGTGTTAACTTAGCTTTCCACGTGCCATGCGGAGAAGGGTGGTTAAGGTGTCACTCTGTGGCAATTTTCTTCCGAAGTTGCAATATTTCTGATTACTGATCATTAAGATGACAAAATTTAATTCATTTGCATCTCTTTCATGCTGTGGTTGTTTGATTGTCATGGGGTTGAATTCTACGTGCTTTATGAATTGTCACTTTTCAGCATGATGATCCAATCGGGAGTGGATTAGGAACAGAGGCTGTGGTCGAAGCTGCTGGGCCTGACTGTATTGTGCCTGGACAAGTTACGCCTATCAAATTACTTGGTCTTAAGGTGCCTCGTGACCCTCAGTTTTGGTGGTTCAGTTCATGCATCTTCATTTGTTTCTTGTTGCAAAAATATGCATTTAAGGATATTATTCAATGTGTTCTGATTTTGTGTTTCATACCTTTTTTGATACAAACTGAGTCTTTAGTATTCATTTGCATGCATAAATTCAATTCACTTACTGTGATAGATATCTCTCAATAGGGATGATAAAGCAAACAGAAGCTAGTTGCTTCTCTAACCAGCTTTTATTGGCGGTTTAGAAGTTTGTAGTCTAGATGCATTAATGAATGCTGTTGCCATGGTGAGGAGATGCATTTCCTATGATCTCATTGATGGTTATTTCATGCTTGAACTTTGAATATCTGTGAAAACCATCCAATATTTTGAATGAGTTCGCCTTATTAAACAATTTTACTTTACATTAAACACAGGCTTCTTATTAATTAATAGAATAAATTCTGGAGGGGACCAAGTGAAGATATCCTGTATTTGTGGATGATCGATGGTTGTGATCATAGATGTAAGTGCTCATGGCGCATGGCTTTGCTGTCGTGCACCTATGGTGCATGCCATGGGCGCTAAACCAAAGTTGGGTGATTTTCTTGTTTTTGCATCTGTGTTTTTCGTTTTTTATTGTAATTTGCAGTTTTGCACTGTTGTAGGCAGCCAAGCACCTGGATTTTGATGATTAGAAATTGATTTTATTTTTCTTGCCATTGGATTCAATATTTTGGTTGAAGACTTGAAGTTTATGGTGAATCATAAGTTAGATTTAAGACTGTATATGGATTTGAATGGTAAATTTGAATATATTAGCTTATAATTATGTTATTCATATATATTGCGCATATACATATACATATAATATATATATATATATATATTTTGAAAAATGTTCTCAAAATATCATCATAACTAAATAATGAAATGCTCCAATATAATTCTAAGCTTTAAACCAAACAGTTCTTTAGCTCATTGGAATGATTAACAAAACAATAGAAGTGGAATATTATGACTGCATTCAATCGGAGACCAATTGGAGGCTAGAATTCTAGTCTCCAATTTGTTTAACTCCACATCATGCATGTTTTGTTTACTTTATGACAATTGGAATGTAGTTTTATCACCTTGTTTGGTTGTAAGAAGTGAGATCATGAAATGTTTCTTCTTCCATCACTTATATAGGTATGGCCCGTTGAAGTTGACCTGAAGTTTATGGAACCAGTGGGCCGTGAACTCAAGGCAATTGGAAGGGTAAGTTCCTTATATGTCTGTACTCTGAATTCTGATATTGCATTAATGGATAAATTGTTGCGAAAATGACTCATATCATATTTCATTAGAAGCACTTATGAAATCTGACCTTTCATAGTTCGCCAAATTAACATGGTTGTTTTTCTGTGGTGGCAGTTCATGGATTCGGCGCTAGAACTTATGAATAAAGCATTTATTGATGACCGCTAGAGGTATTCTTGAGAAGCAGCGCGATGTCTGTTGTTTCCTGCTGGAGTTGCCGATCACATATCCTACTAGGGGACCTACACTTAGAATGTAGACTGTGACGACATTCTGTTTTGATAATCCATATGTCTTCTGTTTTCCTTTCCAAACATTGTGCTGTAGCAATGTGAACTCTGTACATTGAAGAGTAGAATCAAACTGCGGTTGCATTGCAATGCTATGCTTTATTCCATCTTCTATGTTTTACCCCTTCTCATGGTTCAAATCTATTATCCGCTAGATTAATTTTTGTCACTTGTCTGCATAAACATTGAGAGAGTAACAAGATAACGGTCAAGTAATCTATTCCATAGATGATTAAAGAAAGATTTTGGGTTTTTAGCTATCCATTGAGGTACAAATTCTTCCTTTATCTCTGATTAGATAGGTATTGATGTCGTAATCCAGATGAGGATAAAACTCATACATGTATTCAATATATTTGTAGTATAAGAAATTTCAACTGTATAGAATAATTTCAAAACTCATCTAATGGCATAGTGGAAGTTTCAAGATCAGTCACATAAGCCAATCCCAATGGTGGAAATTCCACTAGTGTGCTAATGCAAGATGTTCTGGTAAGTCTCCTTTTTCATTTACTTTCCCTGTTTTAGCAACTTTTATAGTATAAAAGATTGTGTTACTACACACTTAGAGGCAATACTACAATAAACTATCATCACACAGTCATGCAGGAAGCCGAACTGCGTAAAGGGCCCTGGTTGGAAGAAGAGGACCAACGGTTGGTTGATGCTATAGCTGTCTTGGGGGAGAGGCGATGGGATGCATTAGCAAAAGCATCAGGTAAATGCAGAATTGATCATCATCTTGCATCAACTAAGCCCCAAATAGATTAGCAAAGACATTGCACTAGTCACTAAAAATCCAATTTCCATTTTGTTCTTGTTTTTGTTTTCATTTTTTAATTGTGCAGGTCTGAAGAGGGGTGGCAAGAGCTGCAGGCTGCGGTGGATGAACTACCTCCGCCCCAATCTGAAGCATGGTAACATCTCTGCAGAAGAAGAGCGAACTATAGTTGAACTTCATGAGAAATGGGGTAACAAGTAATGCTCTTTCTTGCCCTTCCTCACAAAATTCAGTTCAGTATAGTTTGGTATCCCAATGAATGTTTCATCCCCCCCCCCCCTCCCCCCAACTTTTTGCAGATGGTCGAGGATTGCCCAAAGGTTGCCAGGAAGAACAGATAATGAGATCAAGAATTACTGGAGAACTTATCTGAGGAAAAAAAACCATGTCCTTGAGAAAGGTATACCACAAATTTCCTTCTTTCTGCTCCGTAGAAGCAATGGGTTAGTCTTTATGTCTTGTGTAACACTATAAATGCTTTTGATGCAAAGAATGCTATAGTATTACCATTGATACTTGCGGTAATACTACAGCAACATCAGAATGTGCCTCGGGCAGTGCATTTTCAATCAACATCGAATGCTTATCGGTTAAGGGTGATACTTTGGGAGCCTCTTCTGATGCATTTGAGCAGGTTAGTTTCACACGATCACCGTACGAAGCCAGATTGACAGAATGGATGTCAAACTGGCAGTCTGATGTACCTAAAACGGAATCAGAGAACAAACTCTTGAACAATGACCTTTCCTATCCGGAAGGGATCTATGAAGACGGTAATGCTGGTGCATGGGCTCTCTCTTTATGGGATGGATAATAAGCTTTCAGGGTCCTGGTGAGAAATCCACAGAAAAAGATGAGGCATATTATTCTACTAACAATGGGATACAAATATGTTGTTCCAAATTAATGAATTTCCCTTGTAAGTTTGATAGGAATTTTACGTTAATAATATTTATGTATGCCAGAAAATAATTCTCTCTCTTGATTAACTTACTCGAAACATGGTGATGAATGGAAAATTTGATCCCTTTCCCAATTAGACAACACATTGTCCAATTGTGCCTCGAATGGACCTATGTATGGTTAGGGCTTAATGAGCCATGAGAAATGTGAACTTGTGGTGGAAAAGAATGGCAAATTAGGTTGCTCAATGGTGAAGTCTTTTTACTTATGATTGCTTTCAGGATGTACATTTGAGGATGTGTTGTCCCATGATTGAACTCAATGGTGCATTCTCATATTGCACCTCTAGAAGACCAGAACGTGTCCACTTCTGACAGATTGCAAAACCTGTCATTCCCTTCCCCAATGAGATAGTGCAACCTAAGCTAAAACTAACCGAGGCCTAAACTTGAAGATCCCAGTATTGCTGTGTGGAGCGTTCATTATAATTTATACATGTCTTCAAATTTCAAAGAACCCAGCTTGTCTATGCTTATTGACACAAAGTCAATTCAAATCCATTTTGATTGCCAACTGGCCCAATAATGTGAGGACAAGGGAAGCAATATCGGGATGCAATGGTTATGTACATATGTCAACAGAATAAAGAAAATGAAAATAAAAGATTGAAAAAGATTGAAAAGAAGGAATAAAGTAGAAATTAATTATATGTGAAATGGGAAAGAGTGCAAGACAATGGAAATTAAGGATATGCAAAGATGCAAAGAAGCAACTCGATTACTACATTTCAAGTGATCGTAATTCGTAACCGAAGAAGCCTTAAAAGTCTAGGATGGAGAATTCACAAGCTACGATTTTTTTTTTTTTTTTTTTTTTCACTATTGTCATTCTTTTGTTGAGAATAGTTTCAAAAAATAAATATAAAAATTAGTCCTATATAAATACTAATATATGTATTAATTTTCATCTACAATAAGAAAAATTGTCAATCATTATATATAATTTAAAAAAATCAATCACAAATAGTTCTTACATTAAGAAGGTGTTAAAGTCTGATCTGGCATAGTTAGCATAGTTGGATGACCCATGGTCGCGTGGTTGGGGCACATTTATGGCCATGTATATGATTGTATGGCCAATGGGCATGTGCTTGTATTGCGTGGGATTAGGTAAATAGTCATGTGTTTTTGAATAATCTATGGTTGGTAAATACATGACTGAGTAATTTGTATTTTTCTTGGGTTATATTTACTTGCTAAGATTTATATGGCTATAGATTGTGTATACATAAACACGAGTATTTGAATTTTTATTTTTTATTTTGTTTGCTATAAGGAATACTCCGAAAAATAGCTAAAAAAAACACATGAAATCCAAATGAAATACAATACAAATGTCCAATTAAACACACAAACTGCATCAAACAACTGTGCGTAATCTAAGCCGGAGGTCGTTCAAAGGTGTTCATTTCATAGGGAATGTCATAGCCAAAATGTGCCATTTGATCAGCCAAAACGTTGGCCATGCAATAAATACGTTGCGCGTCAAGTCAAGTTGCTTAAATTCAATTGAGTTGAGCTTGAACTTAAAAAATGTTCACTCGAACTCGAATTTTTCGAGTTCGACTCGAACATTGGGCATCTATGGTTTTTTTTCTTGTTTAGCACTCGAGCACATAACATTTTTTTTTGTATTATATAATAAATGAATAGTAAAATTGTATTATTTTATTTATTTCATAATAAATTAATAATATACTGTATAAATTTCAAAAGGTATTTAAGTTATTAAATGGTGCCTAGTCTAGTGGTGGAAAATTTTATAAAAAAATTGAAGTCATATATTCGAATCTCAACAAATTCAATTTTTTAAAAGTAATATTGAGCACTCAATCAAATCCGCGAAACTCGAGTTCAATCAAACATGCTCGTGAGCGTACTTAAACTCAATCGAGATCGAGGTCAAACACTATATGAGTATTAAGCTGAGCACGAGCACTTCATTGGTACTCGAGCTTGGCTCTACTTGAACTCAACTAAGTGCAACCTGAAAAGATGGCATGACTTAGGTTAAAGAGAGCATGACTTTTAGCCACTAAAGAGATTAGGCAGTGTACAACCAAGGGCGAGGCCATTTGTTACATTACTCGGAAGAAACCTAGATGAAGCGATTCTTTCAAACCATAATAAATTGCCCATACTTGGGGACGAGGATGACTCCATGTCCAATATGTGCTACTAAGCCGAATAACCAATGACCCAAATAGTTGTGGACTTGGCCATGTATATATGAATTGGTCCGCATATCCACATGGGGTAGCAGCAGCTTTTCATTGCCCAAAAAACAATCACAACGAACTCTATATTTTGTGTCTGTTCATGTTTGTTTGTTTCATGTATTGTGTACCAAGGTTGGGTTTGGACAAAACGCCCCTCACTCAACACGCTCCATACCGTGGAGGTCGGGATCTTGAGTACAATTTTGTAGATTTTACATCCAATGCATGTGTTTGGAGTGTGGGACGTAATAAGACCCTTAAAGACCCTCAAGATGGATGAGAAGAAACTGTCATAACCATGGCTGTTTTCATCACATGTCTTATCATGCTGAGTAATGACACAACAGCAAGAGAATCCAACCGTGTATAGGGTATGAAGTGGGATCACGCTTGCTTAAATGGCATAATAGGATGACACTAAGTTAGAAAAACTGAATATATTTGCCCCAAGTGCAGGATAATGTTCATCTTATGGCAAACAAAGGTCAATCAAGTGGTAGACAATAGTCCACGCAGATTGAACTAGTCCAAACTTGTGCTCATTGCTTTAAAGAATATGACCCCTCCCCTTCATGTCCTTTCACAAAAGTTATTTGCACATGTTCTCTCTTATTGCAATACAATATCATGTCCTGACAAAATACTGACCTCAAATGCATCCACATTCCACACCGTATAATCATATTTCTCACTACAAAATAGCTGCTGCTTTTTTTTTCCCTTAGTTAAAAAAGCAAGAGAGTTTACAGTAAAACAAAAAGGGTGCATAGCCGTTCAAACCTTTTGTCCTTTTTGATATTATAAACTTGGTTCTCATATAAGTACTATATATCTCAGCCTTCAAAAGTTTTAGGAAAAAAAACTCCCAAATATATGCAATAAGCTCATAAGGGTAGTCTGAAATATCCCTGAGATTAATGATTAATGAAAAGCCAATGTCATGATTCATGAATACACCAACGTTCCTGATGTAAACTGAGATATATCCCAATTGAGGAAGGAAAGGAAACCACACATTTTTTTGTTTCCTTCCCTCCATCACCATGTGACCATATGTGACCATGCATGTCAACCTTCATCCTTAAAAAGGAAAAACTAAACAAGTAACAATGCTATCAGACAAGTTATTGCAACAACACATTTAACAGGGTAGACCATCTCATTCCCTGAATACTCATCGTAGTCCTCAAATATCCCTGAATTCGCATCGGAATATCCTCCCGATCCGTTGCTCCCCGCCGTCCACTTCCCCAAATTGTTCCTCCTGATCACACATATATAAACAAATTCAGCCAACCATTAAGATCACAAATAAATGCAACGAACGCAAGTACAAAACACAAACCTGCTGCCAAGAACACCCGCATTGAGCACCAATTGATCGATATACTCGGCGGATTTGGGCTCCACACTGTAGGCCTTCTCGTACTTAACCTCGACGCCCTGTCCAGACGCCACGAAGAAGGCCCCATTCGCCAGGACATCCCCCTCGCTTCTCCAATTCCAGCCCCGCCATTTCTCCTCCGACGTGTCAACCCTCTTTGTGACCTCCTTGGCATTGCGGTCATAGGGTGCAATGTACCTATTCCCCTGGCTGTTAATGGTGGGATTCCCACTCCCCCCGATGGCATACATTTCCCACCGAGTGAAATCATTGTTGACGACGTGGATATACCCCCGCCGGCAGCGCGGCATCCGCTGGATCAACTTCTGGCCGAAATGGTTGAATGCGATGGTGACCTGCATCCCGGAATCGGGGAGGAAATCGTCGCTGTGGCCAAGGAGCATGACCTCGTTGTGGTGGGAGAAATGGTTGTTGGAAATGGTGATCCCCGTGGAGCCCATGACGGCGTCGATTAAGCCGTCCTTGCAGTGGGAGAGGGCGCAGTGGTCGATCCAGATGTCGCGGGAGCCGAAGATGGAGATGCCGTCGCCGTCGGATTTCGAGCGGAAGCCGTAGTGGGTGGGGGAGGAGCGGACGTTGGCGTTGCCAGACTGGTAGCAGTGGTGGATGTGGACGTTGTGGATGATGACGTTGCTGATGTACTGGAGGGTGATGCAGCCGCCGCCGATGATATGGACGTTGGCGCCGCGGCCGTCGAGGGTTTTGAAGGAGTTGAAGATGAGCTCCTGGGAGAGTTGGATGAGCATGTTGGAGGAGAAGACGATCCAGAGGGGCTCCGTCTGGATAACGGCGTAGCGGAGGGTGCCCGGGGTGGGGTTCACGGCGTCGTGGTCGGATGAGTCGGTGACCACGTAGTAGCGCCCGCCCTTGCCGCCGATGGCGTACTGGCCGAACCCCATTGCGCAATCGGCCAGGCGCTGCCGGTTGAGGTGCCAATTGGGGTCGCAGCGCCAGCAGTCGTCGATGGGATTGCCGGTCAGGCACGAGGCCACGGGTGACTCGCCGTTGGCGGTGTTGGTGGTGTCGGATAGCATCTCCCGTCTCCAAATCGATACGTTTACTTTTCTGTAAAGATACGGTCTCAGTATAAATATCGTATGGTGATTTGGTCATAGGATGCCATGGCAGATTGGGTCGAGAAAATTGGAATTATGGTGGAGGGCCACCGTGTAGGAAGGACTACACTAGAGTTGAAAAGCAGACAAGAAAGCGCGCGCATACACACAATGCCCGAAAAAGAAAAATTGAAGGAGTGCAAAAGAAAATAATAAAAAAAAAGAATTATCAGACAGAGACAGACAGACCGGGAAGAAGTGCAAAATGGGGAAGGATTGGAAGCTCCTCCGAGTGCAGCTCCCGGAGCCATCCCACCGTTCAGTATGTCATCGTGTCATTTTGTGGCTGTGTGGGAGCTGAACTCCACGGATTTTCCAAGTTTTGTCTATAGATACATGCATATGCCACTGTTGCAGCATCAAGAAAATTGGACAAGCAATCCTAACTACTGAAGAAAATTTTAATGTAAATACACTAGCCCGTAGTACAAAGAAACAGATATATCATTATAGCAACAAAAATGTCAGGAAAATTAAATGTATGTACATTGAGCTAGCTATCTGCTATCAGACACCCAATGTGGCTCTAAACAAATCCTCAATTATCTCAACTAAGCACATTATTACCACACTTGAATGTCGTATATAATGAAAGTTAAAAGGAGTGATGAAGATAAGAGGAAACAATCTGAAGTAAAAAAACAGGCAATCAAAATGAGAGATAGCTGAGAAGAATGTGGTTGGAGGGTTTTAATTAGGCTTGCCTGTGAACTTCATGAGCAACAGCTTCAGGGTCAGGGTGCTGACCAGGGAGTATTGTAGTAAGGTTGAGGTTGGGGTTCAGCATTGCCCATCCCACATGAGAAAATGAGGCCACAACCAAAATCAGCACAATGCGAATGCAGCAGCTTCCGGTGGAGATTTTCTTCATTGCACTTGCACCCTCCTCCAACTCCAAGAATGTAATGCTGTTTCTGAGTGGAAGAAATAAGTACATTCTAGAGCTGTATTGTTTTGTGCTTGTAAGTTTTAACAAACAGATAGGACAAAGACAGACACACACGCGCGAGCGCTAGTTTTTTAGGTTTTGAAGGATTTGAACGTTTTCTGAAGGGCTCAATCCTCTATAATATCATGGGTGGAACTTGGAAGTGGAGCAAATGATGGTAAATAGCTAGCTAGGTTAGTCTGTCAATCTCTTTCTCTATTTGTATTTCTAATTCTACCCACAGGCCTCAGGCCACAGCCACAGTAGTAGTAGGGCTGTGTCTGCTTGGGTAATGGGATTGGGAGGAGTTAATTGGACTCATTAGTCACAATTTATAATCATTGTGGGAGAATCTTTGGCTTCAAAGGAAGTAAAGCACACAGGGACAAGGAAACACAAACTATGAAGACCGGGTTCTTTATGTTTAAAGGCTCCCAGGAGTCCAATTCCAAGTTCATCAACACTATTCATCCCCCACAAATCAATGGTTGTGACTTGTGTGTACGAATATGAGTTGGGGTCCAGGACTCCCCAAGAATTAGCGTGCAAGATTCAGCAGTAGTAGTAGTATTCTTTTGCTTTTTCTTTTCATTAATATATCTATCTAATCTTTCAAAAAAAGAAAAATATATGTCTATCTAATTAAAGTTCAAATAAATATTTTAAGTACCCCACAAATTATCCAAAGTTTCAGGGGCCCATGCAGGGTTTCAGGCCAAGTGGCAAACATCAGTAAAGTACTGGTCTCCAATACCATAATACTTATAAATAAATACAAATACAGAGGAATTAATTATAATGTTATGTAATCCTGTTGTAATGTGCTTTTATTTCGACGCTTTTCATCATGTATTGTCCTAATTCCTAAACAACAATTGCAGTCTTCTATTTCGTCCTCTAATTGCGTAATTACCCATCACTATGCTCTAAAGCTGCCTTAAATCCAGGCTTCTTGCTCATTCTTAGCCGCTCCAGGGATCTCCGGACTCCGGCCCTCCTCCATCCTCCTCACCACCTGGAACAATGCCCACGCCCCAGTCCTGGTGCTTTGGTCCAGAGACCCACCATAATACTCTTCCCTGTCATATTTACTCAGGATATTTTATGGCAGAAATTAAACACATACGATTATACTGTCTCTATTTCAAAATTATTGCACAATTTGTTTCCTAGTATATCAAATTTTGTTTTCTGTCTTCAAAATGGTACTTTAGTCAGCAATAAGATTTTCGAATCCTTTATTATATCAATAATATCTACATGATTAATGTATTGTAGATTAAATAAAAAAAATCACAGGATTCAGGATATTTCAATTGTCACTTGTGATTTGTCATTGAGCAATACTACTTTAGTGGGGACTAGAATTTCTTTATTGAATTGGTTTGCTTTTATCTAACCAACTTTTTCTCTTCAAATTTTCTTCACAACTACCTTAACAAGAAATACTGCAGCAGATTTGGTAAAAACTAAAAAGTATCAACGGTCTTTGTATTGAAATGGTGATGAACCCAAATGTATACTCCTATAATAAAAAGGAAACAGATTAGTGCAGTGCACATCTTTATATATCAGATGTTTTTAATTATACAAACATTATATATATGCACAATACATAATTGAAGCTATAACATGGAGTGTGAAACCTTAGCGGCTAACATCCCAAATTTCAATAAATACTGTACTACTATATATGTTACTGGTCTTGTTGGTCAAAAACACATCATACACCCTTAATTCTTATCTGTGGCCTAGCCAAACTGCCAAACCATTTAACAATAATATAATAAATAAATAAATTTAAATTTTTGGAACCTGAAAAGATGCAACATGCATATTCCCTGGATTTGTTTTTATTATTATTATTCAACTTGTGTAAGGCTTAGATGGATACACAAATTGGGCCCAAGCATACTTTACCTACATTTCTCCTTGAATCACATAAAAAAGTATGGTATGATGTGAAAAAGAAGAAAGAAAGTGAAGAAATAAGGACAGATGAAAGCATCCAAGGAAGAGATACATATATATATATACATATACTACTATAGAAAAGAAAGCAAAAAAAAATATTTCATTAAATTAGGTTTTTCGTTGATGCCTTGATGGTGTATGTTGACTATTAGGTGCTCTTAGAGACAGCTTTATGACTTTTGTGCCCCTTGCAAATACAAGTGGTCCTGCCATCTTTGAATTTCTTGGGTACATGTATATATATATATTTTTCATAGTTCATGGCATGCATGCAGCTTCACTGAATATTGCTTTTATGTCGCATTCGTTTTTCAATGTCCTCGATTGAAGTTTGGATTATTTTCATTATAATATTATTATATGTATGCTGTATTTTTCTCCCCCAAAGATTAAAGGGGATGGAGTTAAAATAGTAGTACTAATGAGTAGTGGAGCCTCTGAGAGATTGAATTGGGGCAGAATATGGAGTCCATCTAAGCACCTTTTGTTTACTCTATTTCATGATCAGTAGGCCCTTTTCTTCCCTTTGCTCGTGGGACTTTAATTTTCTCCCTTTTCACCATGAATATGGTTGATGGTTAATGGTGGGTTTGTATGGTGTGTAAGGTTCCATCCAGTACAGGTAAGAGCTAACAAATTTTGAATCAAGGATCGGTTGATGCCATTTTGTAGCTAGGTTGAGGAATATGGATTAAGGTTTGGTTACTTAAGACGATACCAATCCAAATTTCAACAACAGCACGTGTCATCTAACCATCAGCTATAAATTGAATTGAGCATAGTTGTTATGTAACTCATGATGAAAGTGAACTTTGACATCTGGGCTCCAGTGGGGAAAAGCAACAGACATATGCATATACTTACTGTTTCTTTAGCTAATTACAGCTCGGAAAATACACACACACATATGGCATGGAGACTGCACTCTCAAGGAAATTAAGCATGGAGAAATCACTGCTTACACATGTAATTGGATGTGTAACGAAGTTCAGAGAAGAGTTTAATTTAGTTGCATAAAGGCTAATGTCTTCATTATGCATTCATCACAAACTGTAGCATTAGACAAGCATCACTTATTGTTTCACAGTTAGAAGGGAAAAAAATCAAGTCATGCTATACAGATCCACATACAGGCATGGAATTAGGTTTCACAATCCTAAGGATGCAAAAGAATAAAATAAAAAATGAAAAAAGCCAAATAGTACAGTAGAAGCAGCAGCAAATATGTACCTGGTGCCAACCAGGCAAAGACAGCAGCATAGCAAAGCACGACAGTTTATTTACATAATTAACAAGAAGTTTATGGTTAGGACTCGAAAACAAGCATGCCTGGTTGGACATTGAGCTTATGTCGCGATCTATGAGCAACAGCTACCGCTGGCAGGCCTCTGATGTTCTTGCTTCTGTTTTAAGATATTTCTCTTGGCAGATGTTGATCCTATTTCAAGGAGTCGAGGTACCTCCATTATCTGCAGACAGCAGGGAAGATAAAACATTAAAAGGTCATGCATCGACTCTATGCTTGAATGGTGAAACAGAGGTCTTAGAATCGCCTGGGCTGAAGCACTTTAAAAATGAATCTCAGGACTCCGTAAACAATTCTTGAAAAGACTTCAAAGTTGTATTCCCATGAAACAGAATCGACAAGGAATACATTCATCTACCTTTGGAATTTATAATAATATGTTGCTAATGGTTACAGCTACCTTTAGTGCGAGCTCTTCAAAACATTGCTCAACATTTTCACGCGTTTTGGCACTGCTCTCAAAGAATAGGCATCCAAGCTCTTTTGCTAGGGCAACCCCTTCTTCCCTACTCACAACTCGTTCAGATTCCTGAAATGGTGGTCTAAGTGAAAAATATTGGACAAGAAAGAAACAGTGAAAGAAAAACCGAGCATGATTAGAATATTAGATAGTGTGAAACATGAAACAGGTTTATTGATTAGTTACGGTGAGGGTGAAGGTATGAGAATGGGAAAAATCGAATTAAACCTCAGCACAGGGGTGTAGCTGAGTCAATCTTAAGCAATAGGGTACTTGTACTTTCTCTGTAAAAAACTGGATGATCAAGCTCAAACTTGAGCTTAATTAAGTAGATAAAGAACTCAAGCTTGCTTGAGCTCAAGCATGATTAATTTAAATAATTTTTAGGTAAGCAATTAATTTAAATACTTGATTGATTAAATAATACTTTTCTTAAACATAAAATGATAAACTTAGTTGGCTAAATGCAATTATTTTAGAAGTGAGCCTTCGGATTTCTTTCTCTATAATATAACAAGTGTCAAAGACCTTATTGAGCTTTCGAGCCTATGAAATGTGTACTCGAGCTCAAGCATACAATCAAGCTACTCAAGCTCGATTGAGTCAAGCACAAATCAAGTAATAAGACGGACTGCTTACTGAGTCGATTAGCTTGACTCATCCACAGCCCGACCCTTGGAGTGCTCATTTACTGCTGGACTAATGGTTATCAACTGAATAATTTACCTAAGCAAAAATAGGCAATGGAACCAGCTAGAAATGTGTTTCGTTACACAGGGGAGACAGTAATGTACTTTCACTGTCCTGTTCATTACAGAATCATGGTTCTTAGACAGTTGGGCGATGTCAAGACTCAGTTTGACAACCATTCAAAACTTGTACATGACTTCAAATTTTAATTATTAATGCTGTTTGGTAACATAAAAAAAATACATTATCTTAATTGATTAGATGGTTATGAATTTCTTGAACAAATTCAAGTCCAAAAATTAGTGATAATCTTGTTGCTTATTATTAGACAAAAAGTAGGCTCATGTTATTGATCATCATTATATATTCATGGAATAATAACAAAAGCAGGTTGCCCTGAGATCACCATTGCAAGTGTGAGCAGTGAGCTGAACTGAAATCTGTCGAGAGACCATAAGAAAACAAGACAGGAAGGTACTAACTCTATCAGCTTTGTTTCCCAAGATCATCTTGATGCGATCCTGATTAGCGGAGTACAGTTCCAGTTCTTTTGCCCACACATCAGATAAGTTGTCAAATGTGTCTCTCCTTGTTACATCATAAACTACAAACCATACAGTCAGTTAACCAATGTACATCATGAGAAACTCAAAACTAGTTTTCAATATATTCAACCATTAGAATATCAATAAACTAGAAAACCACAGATGTTGAAATTATAACATGTGGTACAATGATTAGCAATGCATTGCTATATTTCGTTTTATTTACTATATCTTCTTTTTTTCATCAATAAGTGAAATGAATGTGAACTGAGTTCAGTTATATTTAGTGAATGCTTTAAGTTTCCAAATGGGCTGCACAATCGTTTCATAATTCATGTACACCTTCAGATGAACAACAAAAAATTGTGAGTATTTTCAGATGGTTGAATAATGCTCCAACAGCCTGTGCAGATTAGACCAAACCTAAATATTGGTCCAGACTCAACATAAAAGGAACCGAGAGTTTCATATCATGCATTTTCTTACAACTAAAAAATTGTAATGACTAAATTGCGGTTTATATCACAATCTCCATTCCTTTAGTGCCAAGAAGTGAAATTTGGCAAATATGCCACTGTTTTGTTCTCACAAGGGTCAATCACATCATCGACAAGATTTACCAAGAAAGATACACCACGGAAAATATTTACATAAGCAGTGATGTATATCTGGCAAGATAAATGATGTTGGTTTGCTTGGCTTACCGAGTATGATTCCATGTGCTCCTCTATAGTACGAGCTCGTTAATGTCCTGAACCTCTCTTGTCCCGCTGCAAAAGATATAGGTTAATAGGATATTTTTATGCGAGTGTGCGACAAGAAGAATATTTGGATTATCACTCGACTCAGGATAAGGAATACATGATTTTGAAGTATTTACCTGTGTCCCAAATTGTAAGCTTCAATCTTTTCCCTCCAGCTGTCAGAAACTTAATCTTGAAATCAACGCCTGGAAATTGGACAGCAAGAGTATGGTGAAAAACATAGAGGATTATTCAATTTTAGAAGTTCTTCAGAAAACTAAATTTATATTGTCTGTGGATATAACTAGCTTCAACTATATGTATGAGAAGGAATACAACTCCTTAAGTAAAGGTTGCTTAACTCAATGGTAAAATCAGGTGTAGAACTTAATCATACAGTTATCTACTCAACATCCTAACAAGATATTGACATTACAAGCACAATAAGGTTGCGTTAGGTAGACAGCTAGCAAAAACATCCTACTTTCTCTAATATATGGATCATTCACATGTGTTTTTGAGCTCCCCGTTGCATAGCCCCCACACAATGGCACAAAAATCTTGGATGATGGCGAAAATGATAATGCCATATGAACCACATAATGGAAACAAGTGCATAATCCAATTGTGGGCAAGCAAAATGTCAAACACAAATCTAGAAGCAATCAAAACAATCCAACACCTAACAGTCCACAATAGGTAAAGGAGCAAAAAGGCGGACTCTTTGATAGTCCAGAAATTGAAAGGGAAGAAATCAACCACAAATGCAGAGTGAGCTACAAGGAAACAACAACAACAAAATTAAATTGATCTTGGCAGCAATAACCAACCAACCCTAGGATCAAATCCAATTAAAGATCATAACAAAATTCGAGATTTAATTTCGTCATTCCACAAAATGGAAGCTTTGAGAGCAACCAACCACAATTTGATTTTGATCTAATCTCACAGTTCCCACTTCCCAGAAAGCCGAGAAGCGAGCAAAGATGTTTGGAGTGTACCTATGGTCGGGGAAAGATCTTCAACAACGTTGGAAATGAAACTAACGAGGAGGCTGCTTTTGCCGACAGCGGAATCCCCGATGAGCAAGATCTTGAACGACAGATCGTAATTGCTCTGCCCCTGCCCGGAAGTCCCCATCCAAATATCTCCACTTTTTTCCTCCTGACTGCCTATGCGACAATTTTTTGTATATGCTCATCAATCATCATATAGAGTATATATATTTATATATTTAGGTGGCAATGTGTAATGAAAGAGAGAGAGAGAACTCAAAAGGCAGGCATGTGGGAGCCCCTCCACGCCATCAATAGGCAATAGCTAGACTTCGAATCTCTCTCTCTGTGGATACAGTATATATATATATATATAATCCAGTCCAGAATAAGCTGAGACACACGTTTGCTCTATATGTGGAAAGTTGGATGAATGGATGGACACTAGACAACCTTATTCCTTACTTTTTCTATGGTGTCAAGACTCGGAATCGAAGCTAAGCGAATCCCGTTTCTGGGGGGATGACAATTGACAACGCTACAAGCCTACGGAACTTTGTTTCATCGACTGTGACAGAGACCCAAGTCATGTGCCGAGTGGCATCACTGTAATAAATAGGGCATGGGAGGTCCATTTGTGCAGTGAGGGATGACGAATTGGGCTCCACGTAGTTGCATTTCGTGGGCCCTTGTCACACCGTTAAAAATCAACGGTTCAAATTCCATTCTACTTTACTCTTGCTATTTCTATGTCCATGTACTTCTTGGGTCTTTTAATATTTACAATATTTGAAGAGGATACGTCTATCGATACAGAACTTTAATTATTAATATCGTTAATTATCAAAAGGTAAAAAATATATAAAGTTGATATTTTGAAAATACTCATTAAGATGAATCTAACAAGACCTCACATGACTAATTTTTATTTTAAGTATAAGTCATAAATAATAATTAAACTAGAATATGTGAATAGTGTTTATTATGCAAACGGTGCAAATTTTAAAAGACGGATGAAGTATTAAATATTTAAATTAATGAACGCTGCCCTCAGTAATTAGACATCGTCCAGTCTAAAAAAATTTTTGCCCCTCATTTATTTTAAAACCACCGTCCCCTCCCAAAACTCTTTGAATTCAAAACTTTTAACATTTATAATTTTGGCTTCAATTTGATTCAAAAAGAAGAATAATGTCCAATATTGAAAAAATAATCATCAATGAGATAATTTTTTTATGAAAATCGGATAAAACGGTATCGAAACACGAAAAAATAGCGGAAAAAAAGCCAAAAATCTCTTAATCCAAAATCTTTAACATCTATAATTTTGGCTTCAATTTGATAAAAAAAAAAAGAAGAATGTCCAATATTAAGACAATAATCATGGATGATATAATTCTTTTTGGGAAAATCGGACAAAAAAACAGTATCGAAACACGAAAAACGGTGAAACACACGATCAACAGCGTGGGGCACACGGCGCATGCGCCCAGCCGCGCGGCCTGGCGCCCCACCGTGAGGGTGGGCGTGGTGCTCCTGACCGCGCGGCCGCGCGTGGCGCGCCTTGGACAATTACATGGGGCGCATGCGTTGTACGCCCCGCACTGTTAATCGTATTTTTTCACCGTTTTTTCATGTTTCGACACCGTTTTTATCCGATTTTTACAAAAAAATTATCTCATCCATGATTATTTTCGCAGTATTAAACATTATTCTTTTTTTTGATCAAATTGAAGCCAAAATTTTAGATATTAAAGATTTTAAATTCAGAGGGTTTTGGGGAGTGGGCGGCAATTTTAAAATATGTTAGGGGCAAAATCGTCTTTAGGCTCAACGGTGACTGAATATTAAAGGTCGTATTTATTATTTCCCTTAAATATTGTTACCTTCTATTTTACATTTCCACATTATAAAAAATCCTCATTTTTGAAAGAAAATCATGCTAATACAACAAACCATTGCTAATACAAACAAATGCAAAGAAACGAATAAGTCTAAAAAAGGAAAGCAACGAACAGAATCATGCATGGAGATGGGGTGCAGTCAGGGGTGGCAATTTCTGACACGACTTCATAACCCAACACGTAATCGACCTGTTTAAAGTGGATTTTGGTTAGGTATTAATGGGTTCACGGGCCTAATGGGTCAAACCGAAGTTGACATATTTATAAACAGATTAAGTTTGGGTTGAAGGTTCATAACACGTTTAACTCGTTAGATCCGTTTCATTAAATTAATATTTTAATTTAATATATAATTTAATATTTGTATATGTAATATGATATTATAATACTTTTAATAATTTTAATTTTGTATTTATCAAATTTATATGTAATTATATTGTGCATTTTATTAATTATCATGTATTATTTTTTAAAAAATTGAATTTTATATGCATTTTGTACAAAATTTTAAATATTTTTAATAGTTTTTAAAAACCTTACGAGTCAAGTGGGTCAACATGTTAAACCGAAAAATGAACTGGTTGGATTTGGATTGACGAATTTACTCCTATACCTAGATTCAAATCTGACTTGTAAACCCGTCAATTTAACCCGTTGTCATCCCTAGGTGTGGTATAATAGTTAGAAGGACTTATAGTTAAGTAGGAGGGAGTAATTTAGAATACAATTATATCTTAAATCTCTCATGCCCAATCCTCCTTTATTGGGGATTGGAAAGCCAAGCCAAGAATAAAACATTTCTCATGCCCTATCTAATTAAAATAAAAATTATTATGAAAAGTGAGAGCATCTATACCTCAAGGTTAAGAGAAAATACAATTTCAACCCTCTAATAATTGCAACTAGAAATCAATGATTCAATTTCATAAAAGAGATGGGAGACTTTTCCAAGTATGAAGGAAAAAGACACCACCAAGAATTTTGAAAATCATGTGCCCACATTTAAGTAACACGAGAAAATGAAGCTTGGAAGTACACATACATAATACATCATACATCATACATCATACATGAAGAACGAGGCTTTATTTACTAAAGCAAAGTCACCAAAATTACAGAATTTACGCCGTGGCTGAATCAGATAGCTTGAACTGAAACATTACAACATGCGAACCAATCATTTTGGACTCCACACTACTGGGAATTTTCGATGAGAACGCGATCACCCAGACACGTCATGTCTTCTAACTCACCACACCGTTTGCAGGAAAAACCTTCTGAATGAAATCCAAGAAGCGCTCGGAATAGAATGTGGGGTCAACAGCGGAGATCGAGATGGAGTCGAACTGCATCGACTTATACGCGTGCTCAATCTTCTTAGTCATGTTGTACTCTTGCAGGATGTCGATAATGCCCAAATACAAGACCACATCATACACCTCGTGGAACATCTCTGTACCACCATTCCCGGGAATGAGCTCTGCTCTTGCTGGCATGTTCACTCCAAGCTGGATTTGCAGTCTGTTGGACGATGACTGACGCGTCACAGATCTAATCTTATCCAAATAAGAAAGTCATGTACAATGTTAAGATATAAAGGATCGAGGCACGTCATGATTACCTTGCTGTACCCGGAAGGAGAAGATCAACTTCCCCATCCCCAGTTGAAGACGATGCTCGCAAACGGCCGCCTCTAATATGCGGTCCCACAACCAGACTGTTATCCTCGGAGCCACGAGGCACCAAAACGAGCCCTTGTGGAGCTATTTCATCCTCCAGTGATTCTTTCAAGTTTCCAAAATTAGCAATCCAACGTGGGAGTGGCAATAACAGAAATTCAGATAGGTTAAAATTGCAATAACAATGCAATCATGACATAAATGGTCAGGGCAAGGTTACAGCACATATTTATATGAATTTTGATATAACAAGGATGACCTACCATCTTCCGCGACAATCCCAAGTCCTTCCATCGACATTCGCTGACTATAAGACATTAGAGAGCGTAGGTGTTGAGGTGCTCGGTAATGAACTCCTAGCAAGAGGCTATAATCCATTATGTTCTCCATTTCCAAGAATTTGCTATCTATTTCAATCTGCCTGTTCGATTTTGGAACCAACTGGCATATATGTTATTGACCCGGAAACATTTTCAATATAGAGGAAAACTGAAAATATGAAAAAGCCAAATTAACGGATAAAGCTAATCTTATTGTAGAAAAAAACTAATCCCAACTCACTGTAGCAAAGCATCTCTCCAAGAAGGCTCCAAATAGAAGCAGTAGTTTAAATCAAGATCCTTAAGAATTGTACTTTCGTCAATTTCAACCTTATCAGCACAACGGCCCAAGGAGGAACCCTTCAAATCGAATCTTCGATGGATTCTTAACTCAGTACAAAACATATTTCCCATTACCACAAACCGGAACTGCAAAGAAGCCGAGGATGCTTTTGATTAGGTTATTGCTGCGACAGAAACATAAATAACCAAACACAAGAATATAATACTCCAAGGTAGTATTAGTAGTAATTTGGATATGCTACAATGAGATTTCGAGTTATCATACCACATTTACCTTTTGACCACTAGAGGGTTTAATTCTGTGAAGACCAAAAAATTTAGTTATAAGAGTGTTGTCGTATCTGCGCACATGACGATGATAGTTTGGGAGCATCCGCAAAAGAACCTGCATATTAAGACTAAAATTAACGAAAAATATAAAAATATCTGTAGGATCAACTCAATTTCGTGAAACTATGCAGTAAATTAAGACGATGTTTCTAAAGTTCATTTTTTTCCTCCATATGTCAACCATCGATTGCTCAAAAATGGTATACAGTTGCACGTATAACGTTCAGAAAAGTGGTCCTAGCATAAGGTAAATATCGAAGGAGTGCGGACAGAAAAAATAAGGGAGCTTATGATGAGGAAATTGAACCTTAACTTCTGATTTCCGTAGGGTCTTGATCATAAAGCGGTCATCTTGAGACAAGAAAAAGACACTGCCACTCTTCCCTGGAGATGAAAGTTCTCTAAGGGTATCGTTTCCACATATTGACATCATGTAGTCAGCAGCATCAATCTTAAACATCTCTCTCAAATTCCTGGAATGCAAACAGCACTCTTTTGTGAAATCAAATGTCAAACAAATTGAAAAGATTTGTGGAATCCTGTAAAGATAAATGGATAGACAAGCAAGGAAATCAGACAGTCAAACCTGAAGACCATAGGGCAGTAATCTTTCCACTTGAAATCCTCAGACTGATGTGAAGGTGTCAGCTGTGACCCCTCTTTAGGAAAGGTCATCCAGAAGCTGGCCCGAGGGCCAAAATCAGTTGCCCTGACTTCCCGCCTTTGAATTGGAGTAATTTTCCCCACCGTATATCTGGTCATTTTTTCAACATATTGTCAGTTTTAATCTACAATGAGAGTGTGAAAAGGGTTAAAATACAGAATTACCATAATATGATGTAAAATGACATATATTCTACATGAACAAGACAATTGCTGCCTTTAGAAGTTAATTATGTTCAATAAATTACACTAGAATAATAATCCGATTCACAAGTAGATAAATAAACGAAATGAAGTGTCAAAAACATAGAAATTCTTGATTACTCAAATGAACGATTCTCAAACTCAGTGAGTATAAAAATGAAATCTGCACTGATTATAGTTATCCAAACCTGATTCCAAGCTGCAAACTCAGCATCAAATCGTAACTCCTGTGGCCTTTGATAATCTGTTCGCCTGGTTTCTTTATCTCCCTCGCAAGCCTCCTTTGTCGCTTTTTTGCTCTTCTAGATGATGGAGAAAAGCGATTGCTTAATACAAGCTCACTGATTAGAACCCCTTGCATGTATTCTCTTTCCAAGATAGGAGGATTCATTTCATCGTCGTTCTCTCGGCCATCTAAAACAGACTCAGACATGCTTGATGATCTGACATGTCCGATAATTTTCTCAATTGATATTTCTAGACTCCAGCGCCTTTCCAGAGAAACATTAGAGGGTTTATCTGATGGATGCTGGATTGAAACTTGGTTCGGACCAACCTTAACATCCCCCATGTCTACAGATGTTGCATGATGCATATGAGAAACCTGACTCTGTTTTCTCAAATCAGGCAGCAACCCTTGTTTTCTCAGAGCATTAAGGTACAGTTGGTCGCCGGTGGAAAGACTGGTCCCTCTCGGATAGAATGTACCTTTTCCATCCTTCAGGCCACAGGTCCAAGTCCCAACATAGCAGCCACCATCGCTCCAAGTGTATACTCCGAATCCATGTATCATACCGTTTAGCCAGCTTCCTTCGTACGAATCACCATTCATCCAAGTAAGAGTTCCCTTGCCGGACATGTTGCCCGCTTTCATATTCCCCAAGTAGATGTTCCCATTAGGCCATGTATACTTTCCAGGTCCTTCAGGGGCTCCCTGTATCCATGATCCTTCAAATATATCTCCGTTGGGGAAAACCTGATACCCCAAACCATGCTTTAAACTCAATCGCCACCGACCCTTGTAGATCATATTGTCAGGTCTAGTATATGTCCCTGTGCCGTGCATGTAACCCCCCGAAAACTCACCCTCATAGAGAGCACCAGATGGCCACTGAAGTTTTCCATATCCATGCCTCATCCCACGTCTCCACTCACCCTCATACTTGCAACCATCAGGCCAGGCATAGTTCCCCAAACCCTCAGGTATGTTCCCACGCAGGGATCCATTATACGACTCCCCATCGGGCAGTAGGATCTCTGCAGTTCTGAAGCCAACGATTTCAGATGAAGAACGAGAAACCTCTCCATTCAAATCACTCACAAGGCTTCTGTCATTAGATACCGCGGTATCAAGAGATTTTGTCCTATCAGATAAAGAGAGTGCCCTTTGGATCTTACTAGCGATGGCCGCAGGGCCAGACATGCATAATGCTAAAGGGTTTTCAGTTCCAAACCAGACAGAAGAGAAACACTTCGAATAATCTCACGAACAAGCCCGGGATACAGGCACAGTGAAGAATACACCACGAAGTTGACACCTTCGTACCTTCAGAAATATTTGGTCATTAGAATTACACCGTCTCTCCCAATAGCTATGTATTCTAGTAATTCCTAAACATATAAATTGAGCAAATTTATTACAGAAACATCCTAAACAGATGTATACATATATCCTTATTCTCTGAGTTGATCTTGCTAAAGAATCAATTCATTGCTCATCCGCATTCAACAAGAGAAATGGCAGAGTACAAATATAAATATGATATGAGAGAAAATCAAAATTAGAAAAACACTAAATAAATAAGAACCACAGAAATTGAACCAATCTTACGTTGTTGCTTCACTCGGTAAGCTCAAATTTTTTCACTTCCTTCCTGTAAAAATTCAAGGGGACATAACAATGTTAGTATAACCCTTTTGCGAGCTCGATGCGTTGATCTCTTTATTCCAATAAGCAAACGACTATATAAGTCTAGACAAAAATTTCAAAATCCAAACCAAATTGATTTTAAAAAAACCAACACAAACTCCGAGATGCTAATCCAGGGCACGAAATAATTGAGGGCAACCTTCAATAGCAAAGAGAACCCAGAGGAGTTTCGAAATGAGAGGACGAGAATAATTTGAACTTTTGAAGGAAAACAGGTGACCCTTTACCGTATATGATAGTATAATTTTTCTTCGTGCAGTAAATTTTCAGTTGAGGGGTTTGATGGGTTGGATTTGGATTTCTGCCAAAAGAGGGAAGGAGATCTAGAGCAGAAAACTAGGCAAAGAAAAAACAATGAAAAACTAGACCTGCAAGAGGCTCCAAGTTCCAACTATGCTACGGTGGTGTGGTGGTGTGGGCTGGAAATTATGCAAATATCTTCGTTTATGAATTGTGGGTTATGGGTACCTACATACTACATACCCATAAAAAATGGGCGAGTCGCTGTCAAGGGTGATGGGTAATGTCCCAACATTTTTAGGTCCCTTCAAAGGCTTCAACTTTTTTAGTGCTTCCAGAAGGGATTTTATATGTAAGACATAATGTCATTTTTCCTTCTTGAGAGCTTTTCTTAATTATGGATATATATTCATATATGTTTTAGTTAAAAAATATAGGTTATATTTTAAATATTTATAAATTTTAGGAATTAAAGTGTAAAATAAAGTTTAACATGATTTGAAGGTATATATAATGGAATAAAAGCCAAATTGGTCCCATAATTTTACCCAATAATCAAAATGGTCTCATTCGCGATGCAATTACCGAAATAGTCCTGTATATTTGCTAATTACGACCAAAACAGTCATTTGAACCCTTAATTAGTAAATTTAATTACGTGGCGTTATTAATTCAAATGTTTAAAATTAACAGCCCCCATTTGCCACATGGCTTTCACCTAGCTTCTATCTGGATTATCCACCCAACACAACACTCCGACCCGACCCGACCCGACCCGGACCGGTCCAACCCAACCCGCTGAGTAATCTAATTCCCCCCCCCCTTTCGGACCTCCTCCCCCGACCTCCATTTCCCAATTTTCCTTCTGGTACAATCGTTTGCAGCACGGTGCATGGAGATCAAGCCGCACCGGATCTGGACAGCCCACATAGGCAACACATGACGCGATACCAAACTGTGAAATAAGAAAACAAAACACAGCCTAAAATCTGCAGCTAAGCATATTTTGATGATCGCAATCAATTCCAAATCATTTATTCGATTAATTTTTTTTCGATAAATATCACAATAGTACGGTGGTGCAAAATCCGACTTTCTCTCTATACCCCTTGGAATTTTTGGGGGAAAATTGGTTTGTTTCCTGGTTTCAAATTTTTCCCCCAATCGGATAAACCCTAGGTTTCAAATGTGAAATCCATGCATTTGCGCATCCGGGATTGAATTCAATCGGTTTTTGCTGCGGCCCTTTTTCTGCAATCGTCGGAATTGGAGAATTGGATGTGATGTTCGTGTTTTGAAGAGCTGAAAATCGTCTGCCGGAAATTCCAAGCATCGGTGTGAAGTTATACAGCGTCTTCTTCAAGTTTATGCTGAAGCATCGGCTGCAGAGCAGATTACAGGGGCCGGAAAATGACGCCGCTGGCGGCAGCGGAAGTAAATTTGGGGTGACGTCACGGCCGCAGGAGGAGACGGCCGCCGCCGCCGCCGCCAATCCGTCCTTCACCGACGGCGTTGCTACCAAGGATATCCATGTAGATCCCTTGGCTTCTCTCTCAATCCGCACCTTTCTTCCCGAAACTTGCCTTCAATGGGTGCGAGCAGGAGGTTTGTGGAATTGGATTTCTTCAAACCTAGGGTTTCAGCAATGGGAAATGGAGGTCGGGGGAGGAGGTCCGAAAGGGGAAGGGGGGGAAATTAGATTACTCAGCAGGTCGGGTTGGACCGGTCCGGGTCGGGTCGGATCGGAGTGCTGTGTTGGGTGGGTAATCCTGGTGGAAGCTAAGTGGAAGCCATGTGACAAATAGGGGGCTGTTAATTTTAAACATTTGAATTAATAACGCCATGTCATCAAATTTACTAATTAAGGGTTCAAATGACTGTTTTGGTCGTAATTAACAAATATACAGAACTATTTCGGTAATTGCATTGCGAATGAGACCATTTTGGTTATTGGGTAAAATTATGGGATCAATTTGGCTTTTATTCCGTATATCTAATATACAAAATTTGTAGGACATGCCACTCCGTTGCTTTCTTAATACATAGATGCTGGAAATATTTACTTACAAAATAGGCTCCTTTATGAAGTTTGGTTGAAATTCGGTCCCTTTTTCAGAGTCAACTCTTATTTATGAAAAACAATAAGAGCATGTTTAATTTAACTGTCAATTTTTTTTGGTTTGATCATATTTTGGTAGAGCTCACCTATTTTTTTTTTCTCAATTATATCAGACTTAAAAGATGGCTATTCACTTACAAAGTATAAAGGGACAAAAAGATGACTATTCACTTACAAAGTATAAAGGGGGATAAAAAGAAGAAATAAGGGATATATGATGATTGGAACATCTAACCTAGGGACTAAACCCCAATACCTTATTAATATAAGCTTTAAAAAATCAAATAAAAACACTTCAAACTACTTTTAAAAAAGTGCATACACACATTATGAG
>MAYD01762624.1:0-10997 GCA_001909325.1 Ruellia speciosa
GTATCATGGGTGTCCTGTTGAGTGGCGTTGTCGGTACTAGCAATATCATGGGTGTCTGTCTGCATGTTGACACTGTCGGTACGATTAGTATCATGGGTGTTGGGTTTGATTGGACACTGTCGGTATGATTGGTATCATGGGTGTCGGGCTTGGTTTATTAGGTAGGCGCCGGCTTAGGCATTATTCTTGCATTTATATCTAGGGTAGGTAGGTGTATGTTAGGCCATGCATCATATGCATTCATGTATGTTACGTGGTTGAAGCACCGGTATGGGACGGTGTGATGTTTCATGTATGTTCTTTATTTCCTAGTTTATTGGTCATCCATTATTCTTGGCGACATCTTGTATTATGTTACTTACCGTGTTTTCCCCGCTGATTCGTGTTTATCCCTTGCTCAGTAATGTGTACTGACTCTCTGCCTTTCTGTTTTATAGATGCTCATGGAGGCGCAACTGCATAATGGGGACTGGGTTGGGAGGACTTTTCTCGCTTGCATTAGTGTAGGATGATTTTGTTTGTTGTCCGAATGTTCCTTCCTGTTGCTTGCAGTTCCTGATGTTATTATCTGGATTTACCTTATGTCGGCCTGTGGCCATACGTGTCTCTCTTTGGTTTAGCCCGCATGGCTTGAACTGGGCGGGAGGCCTGGATATGTTGCCGCGGTGTTTTGGGATTATCGCTCGTGCTCGATTGTCGTTTTCTTCTGCGATGCATGTAAGACATTAATAATGGCTTTACCCCTGTGTGTTTGTGTTACTCAGCCTTGTATCAGGGATTCTAAGCTAGCTGGCCACTAGTTTAGGCAAACTGGTACGGCGGTAGCGCGCCCAAAAAGGTCTAAAATTTTTAGGGCATTACAGAGTGGTATTAGAGCCTGTGTGCTCTACATACCTATAAAAATTTGTTAGACTTAGGTGGTGAGAGTGTGCGGGGGGTTGCATATAGCCTAGGGATTTGCATTGTTGGATTTCCTGTTTTGAGGTCTGCGCAGCCCATGGTACTGGACAGTGGAATGGGAATTCCGCGGGTGTAACCCGTGGGTACTCCAGTGAGCATTGTCTTTGATCGCCTATGGTATTGACTGCATGGTATGGGAATACTGCGGGTTGGAATCGTGTGATGCTGTATGGTTCTTGTTGTTCGGATTTGTTTTGTGATTGATTGTCGATTGTTGATTGCACATTTGCTTTCTGCACTGACTGTTGTTGGTTTAAACTGACCCCTGACCTTGCCTTAGTTCAGGATGTCTGCTCATCGCACCATAGCCTTTGGGCACTGCTTAGAACTGACTTGTTAGTACTGTTGTGATGCCTTAGAATCTAACCTCGCGTGATTCGTGTTGTTTCTATGATGATTCGACTTGGGCGCATCCTATTATCGCGTTGCTTGATTCGTGGGCGTGTTGCTCCTTCGTTATTCCCGATTTCGTGCATGAGCATGGTTTAGGGCCGTTGGTGCCCTGTATTGTGTCGAACTCTTTTTCGTCCGGGGAGATTCGAGAGTGTGAGCAGTTACTGTTTTAGAGCTTATTGTCTATAGAGGGTCGGGAGTTTAGGACTAACCTCGTGGTGTTTGACTTGTTTGAGTTCGAGGTGGACCCTGGCATGATTCGGTTGTCTCGCCATCATGCTTCTCTCTGAGTCCTAGTGTGTGTACTAGACTTGTTGTAACATCTCAGCTCCCCTTGTGGCGTGGCACCCTGTTCGGTGCTATCTCGTCTCGTATCGCTTACTCACTTTTGTTTAAGTTTGTTTGTGCGATGACTTGTGTCACCGATTTTCCCTTGGGTGTAGATCCTTACCGTTAACGGTGTGATTAGTATGGGTGAGTACTCCCTAGCGCAATCATGGTGATCATGGGCCATTCCTTTGTTCCTCTCCCAGGAGAAGAGTCGATAGTGGCAGAATTCAGATGATTGTTTGTAGTCTGCGTGCCTACCTGTGGGATTCTTTTCTGCTTATTGAGATTCAGGTTTTTCACCCCTTTCCTCATTCTACCCTACCTTTGTGATTTGATCCTTTGACCGTACGTTGTCACGGTCAGTGCCTCCGGCGTGAAGTATGCCCTTTATTCGGTTCAGCGTAGTTCTATACGCTGTTGAGTGTTAGCACACTTCAATCCCGAGTGCTTCCCCATCGTGTTGACGTAGTGTGGGAGGGGTGTGTCTTCCATTTTATTCGTGAGGTAGAGGTCGAGCGAGAGAGACCTCAGTTGAATCTGTGTTGGGGTAGAGAACCCCTTTAGGACGGCTTGTCCGAGAGTGTCCAGGGATTGGTTGATGTGGGAGTGTCGGTTCGAAAATCCTCGTTGGTCTAGAACCCTCACTTGAGTGCTCTAGCGCGTACCGGAGGATAGAGTCACTTAGTAGTGGCTGCATCGCAGGATAGTGAGATTCGTAGGCTCGAGAGAGGCAGTTTTGTTTGCCATTAGTGGATAGAGGAGTTCCCGAAGGTTACGGGGTAGGGTGCGAGGCCCTGACATAGAGAAGTCACTTGAGTGATTTTGATGTGAGGTGAGGATGGGAGCGAGAGGTCCTTGAGTGGGTGCGAACCCATTCCCTTTTGTTGAGCATTGTAGAATGAGATTTTTGGAGTTCGGTGAGGGATTAAGTGGATGGTCATTTTCTGCCTCAATTGATTTTCGTGGGGTGTCTATGAGCAGAGTGCGCGATTCTGACGCTCGGGATTTCGTAGCAATTCGTGTCTTCGGTTTCTAGCGTTGTGTTGCCTCCGTGTGCATTTCGGGGACGAAATGACCCTAAGGGGGGAGAAATGTAATGCCCATCCTGTCGTTCTCTCACGCGATCTAAGGCCGCGCGGCTCCCAGTGGGCTCTGGGTGGGGCCCAGCTCGACTCTTGCGATTTTTACCCCTTTTTCCCCATTTCTCCCCCATTTTTCTCTGGTTTCCAGTAGCTCATTTCTCCCTTTTTCTTTAGAGTATTGGAGAAGCTTGGTGGAGGTGGAAGATGTGTGGTAGGATTAGGAGATTTTTCCTTGGCAAACCTTGGGCATTTGGTAAGTCATCTTCTTCCTTAAGCTTGGTTCATGTTTTCCATGGTTTGATTTGGGGATTTTGATATTAGTGGGTGTGAACCTACGGTTTGGAGGTTTGGTCAAGTTTGGGGATTTTGGCTTGAATCCTTGTTTGGGCTTGGTCCTACAAGCTTGGGAAGGTAATATTCTTGAATTTCTAGGGTCGATTTTGGTGTTAGAAATCCATTTGGGTTTGTTGATTTTGATGTCCCAAACCCTTGATTTGTTTAGGGTTGAAGATTTGGAATGCTTCCAAGTGTTGAGAGGTGTAGAGATCTTGTGGAAAGCATCAATTAAGGCAAGGGATATTGATGCATTGTTGTGCTTCTTCTCCCCTCTTCCCCCAATATTTCCTCTATTCTACTCATCTGGACCGCACACTGTGTCGCGCGCGGTCGAGCGCTAAGGGGCACGCAGTCCATAAGCATCGTGCGCGAGGACCGCGTCGTCCCCAGCGGGGCGGCGGTCGGATTTTTCTTGCGATCATGATTCTCGACGTTTGTTTAGGGGTGTGTGACTCCTTGTTTAGGCTTTTATGTCTTGTATGAATTTTCTTGTGTATGTTGATGGCCTTCGTGCTCACTTTGGGAGTGATTGGAAACTTCTTAGGGGTGCTTAAATCCCATAATCGAATTGTAGAATAATGAGTACCTATGGGTCGAAGTGCAAGGATTGCGACATAGGAAACTTGATGATATTATACCAAGGCATGTGAACCTAGATCATAGGTTGCCTTAGCTTGATTGTTGCGAGCTGATACGTGCCCGTGGTGGGCCTTGTTTGTGATGCGTGATTATTCAACATTGTTAATATAGAAGTGTCATGGGCGTATGGTATGCAAGGGAAATGTTTGGGCTTGGAATGCGAGAATGAGTTAGATCCTTCATGTATCTCGATATGTCGATAGGGCCTAGGAAGCCTAGTTGAGATGGCTAAGTTGCTTGTGATTGTGCGTAAGCTCATACATTTGGTTGTATCATATGCCTCTACTAGTTTGGTCTACTTTGATACAGGTAATGAATGCACGTTGCGATTAACTCCCTGGCCAGTAGCCTTGTATTATCTATTTACGTGCATTGCGAACTTCCATGAGATTTTGGAATGGAATAATTGTTGACATGATCGCCTAGATTGTGAATCTTGTGTGACAAATAAGTTAGAGAGCGGAGTGTCTGACTCAATAGTAGACAATGATCTATACGTATATAGGCCTGAGGCCTAACGCATGTGAACCTAGTACGATAGGTTGTCTGTTCTCTACTTATAGATGAGGAGACATGCTTGTGCCGAATACGCGGCTGTGGCAAGCTTCGTGTGTGATCATATAATGAGAGGTACCCGTAGGGCGGTAGTCTAAGGGTAATGTACTTGATGTGATAGATTGCCTGACGAACTTGTGCTTTGATAGCATGTATTGCTTGAGCCAATATGTGGCTATGGCGAGCCATACCTGATTACTCCGATAGCATTAATGATGTCACTATGCTGATCGAGCCTATATGTGGCCGTGGCGAGCCATACCTGATTACTCGGATTTGATGGACAATGTCATTAGATTGACTGAGCCTATCCGTGGCTGTGGCAAGTCGAGTTTGATTGTCCTGATATGATAATTATTTTGCCCTGTTTGAGCATTATGTGGCTTTGGCAAGCCGTGTTTGATCCTACTGATCTGAGAAATGATGACATTGTACTAATTGAGCCTGTATGTGGCTGTGGCAAGCCATGCCTACTATTGGGATGCGATTGATGATACCGTTATGATTGAGCCTGCATGTGGTTGTGGCACGATGTGCCTGTTTATTCCCCTTCGTTGGATGATGACATTTTTTCTGATTGAGTCTGTATGTGGCTGGGCATGATGCGCTTGCCTTCTCTGATGTGATGTGTCGTGCGTATGTGATTGTGGTATTGTATTGATTGTACCTGATTGTGCTGATGCGATGATTGGTGTGTCTATGATTGGGATATTATTTGATTGGGTGCTGACTCGGTGGTCTCGTCGGATTGTGTATTGATACCGATACTGAAGATGAACCCCGGGTCCGGACTCCCATGCGTTGAGTGTCCTAGTGGTGGACCTAGTACGAGTATCAGTCATAGGCACCCGGACCCTATATCAGCGGTTCGCTGGACTGTATTCTGATCTTGATACTGGAGATGGACCCCGGATTCTAACTCCCATGCGTTGAGCGTTCCGGTGGTGGACCCAGTATGTGCATCAGTGATAGGCACCCGGACTTTCGGCCCTTGTTTGGCTTGGTTATACCCGATTAAGGGTGATGTTTGATGTTTACTTTTGTGATGCCTCGTCATTGGGTTTCGAGATGTTATCAGCCTGGCTCATGACTTGAGATGATTGTTGGACGCTGTCGATGCATGTGTATCATGGGTGTCCTTTTGAGTGGCGCTATCGGTACGAGCAGTATCATGGGCGTCTATTTAAATGTTGACACTGTCAGTACGATTAGTATCATGGGTGTCGGGTTTGATTGGGCACTGTCGGTACGATTGGTATCATGGGTGTCGGGCTTGGTTTATTAGTTAGGCGCTGGCTTAGGCATTATTTTTGCATTTGCATCTAGGGTAGATAGGTGTATGGTAGGCCATGCATCATATGCATTCATGTATGTTACGTGGTTGAAGCACCGGTATGGGACGGTGTGATGTTTCATGTATGTTCTTTATTTCCTAGTTCATTGGTCATCCATTATTCTTGGCGACGTCTTGTATTATGTTACTTACCCTGTTTTCCCCACTGATTTGTGTTTATCCCTTGCTCAGTACTGTGTACTGACTCCATGCCTTTTTATTTTATAGATGCTCTTGGAGGTGCAGCTGCATAATGGGGACTGGGTTGAGAGGACTGTTCTCGCTTGCATTAGTATAGGATGATTTTGTCTGTTGTCCCAATGTTCCTTCCTGTTGCTTGCAGTTCCTGATGTTATTATCTGGATTTACCTTATTTTGGCCTGTGGCCATACGTGTCTCTCTTTGGTTTAGCCTGTGTGGCTTGAACAGGGCGGGAGGCCCAGATATGTTGCCGCGGTGTTTTGGGATTATCGCTCGTGCTCGATTGTTGTTTTCTTCTGCGATGCATGTAAGACATTAAAAATGGCTTTGCCCCTGTGTGTTTGTGTTACTCAGCCTTGTATCATGGAGTCTAAGCTAACTGGCCACTAGTTTAGGCAAACTGGTACGGCGGTGGCGCACTCAAAAAGATCTAAAATTTTTGGGGCGTTACAATTATTCTTTAGTATTTTCCATATTTAGAATTTACATTGTGTAATTAACATCAACAACAAATATCATCAAAATTTAAAATTTCAAAATTAGTTCTAGATTTTCGGATGTCGTTGTTTAAAAATTCTGAACCAATGAGAATTTTGCTTAAAAATCAAAATAAGTATGTCGCGTAGATTTTCTCGAGATACCCGAAATAAAAATAATTGTCCAAAATAGAGCTTTCAGTTATGGCCTTCTAAAGCTTCCACTCCAACACAACATATTAAAGACCTGGTGGATCCATATTTAAATCGAAAGGCGAGGAAATTTCCTCTGCCTCGTTTCATTACCTCCCAACATTTTTCTTATAGTGATTTACATAGAATGAAAAATTGAAATTAAAGTAGTCTACAATGAAAAGGGGGCATGACAGTAAGCCTTCTTGGGAATTAGGAGAAAACAAGCCAATCCCAATGATCAATGCGCGTGGATAAATTTAAAAGCCACCCATGATCCTGGATCACAGGAACTCTACAACTCAACTTAGAAAGGGGAACGGTTAAGATTAATTAAGAACCCATAGGAGAGATAACCCAATGTGTAACAGTTCTAGGCACCGAGCAGTCTGCAGTTGTTCAGCTGGTGGGTGGACAACTCTAATCTGTTTGCCCTTCGCGCAATTTCCACAAACAATTTTGTATGCAACAGTCAGTTTTGGTAGTCCACGTACAACTCCAGCTGCACTAACTTTAGCAATGGTTCTACAGCTAATGTGCCCCAGGTGTTGATGCCATAATTCCAGCTGTTCATCCTTTGAAATTAAAGCACATTGTTCTCGTCGTTTGAGGACATAGCAATTGTTTGAGGATCTAGCTCCCTCCATTACGCATACTTGTGCTTCATTGAGCACTTGACAAGAATCTTTTGTGAATTGAACATGTAGATTATCATCACATAATTGACGGATAGAAATGAGATTAGTATTTAAGTGTTTCACAAAATAAATCGTAGACAACATAGATAGATTATCATATTTTAACTTGCCAAAACCTATAATCTGTCCTCATGCACCATCACCGAATACAACTTCTCCACAATCTTTAGTTTCGAAATCCTCGAGTAATTGCAGTTGACCTGTCATATGTCTAGAAAAACCACTATCGAAATACCATCGTTCATGATGTGCAACAGCTTGTGTAGAAAGAATAACTAGGCATTTATTTTTAGGCATCCATACTTGTCGAAATTTAATCCGTTTCTTAATATCATTGTTAGGCCAACTAACCGATTTTCCATTTATGAGATCTTTAATGAGTCGAAAGCAATTATTCACGTGATGACCAGGAAACTTACAGTAATCACAGTCTTTTTGTTGTTTGGTTGGCCTGGAGACATCGGATGGCTGCAACAAAAAGCTCATGGTTAAAGAATTATGTAGATAACCAGCACTTAAAAATTTTGTCTAGTTCTGTTCTGATCCTTTTTTATAGCAGATTCTGCCTTGATCTTTTGGTGATTTACCAAGGGCCAAGACTTCATCAAGTTTGCTTTTACCCTTAAGTTCTTGATGCCTGACTTGAAGCTGATCAAGTTGCTCTTGAATTTCTTTCTTTTCTTCAAGTAGTTTAGAGTAATTCAAGAGTAAATCTTCCTTTTCTTTGATTAGGGCAATGAACTTTTATTCCAATTCTTGATACTTCTTGTTTGCCATCTTGACCTCTACCTCCAGCTTATCATGAGAAATTCTGGTGTCTATCAATTCTTTCTACAACCTCTTATTTTCCTTAATGGCTGCATTTAGATTCTCTAGCGTTTCCTCATATACTTCCACTAACTCGTCAATGTCTAACTCCCTATAATCACAAGTAACATTTTCTTTAGTAGGAGAGGAAGCAAGGCATTCTTTACCTGATGAGGAAGAATCGTCTACTGTGTGGAGGGTGAAAGCAACAATGTCATCTCCTTCGCTTTAGTTGCCTTCAGCTGAATCATTTTCATCATCGCTCTATGTAACTTGATAGATCTTGCTTTCCTTTCTTTTCGCTGTAGGACTCTCGGACTTGATATGACCTACTCCACCACACTCATAACACTTTATATTTTTAAAAGTGTTAGCATTAAAATTGACAAACTTCTTACGCCTCTGATCTGGTTTGCTTGGTTGTTTCTCCGGTGTTTGCGCTGTGACTGGACGACCTTTATCCTTTTGATATTTCTTCTGACCAAACTGTCTGGATCGTTTATCTTGCAACATTCAGCTAGTTCTTGGATAAGAGTGCTGCATCTTCTTCTTCTTGGTTGTCTTCTGGAATTTGTTCTGAAATGAAGGCGACTGGCTTCTGTTTTTCTTCAAGGTGGTTCATTTTATAGGTTTGCAGGATTCCCACTAGACCTTCAAGAGTGATAGTGTTAATTTTGTCCATTTCTTCTAGTGTTGCCACTTTGGGGCTGAACTTTTTGTTGATGGTACGAAGCATTTCCTGACCAACTTGTTCTCATCAAAGGCAAGCCTCAAGGAAAAAGCTTGATTGACAACATCTTTGAATCTGCAATAATAAGAGGAGTGTTCTCATCATCAGTCATTCGAAGGCCATCAAACGCAGACTCGATCCGTTGTAGCTTGGTTGCCCGGACATTTGAAGATCCAACGTATGCAAGTTCCAATGTATCCCATGCAGCTTTGGCCGTTGTACAATTGGAGATCATATGGAATTGAACTTCATCTACACTGCTGAATATTGCATTAATAGCTCGTGAATTTCCTTGAGATAGTAGTCTTTCACCTTGACTCCATCGAACTTTGGGCTTTGGTTGAACAATGTTTGCACCGCCATCCGTCGGAGTGATCGTTTCAGTGGGATGTGTCCATCCTTCTTCAACTGTGTCCCAAGCTTCATTACCAAGAGATAGGATGAATGCACGGATGCGAGTTTTCCAGTAATTGTAATTTGTTCAATCAAAGAATGGTGGTCTTGAGACTGGAGCTCCTTCCCTGTTGTTCATTTCTTCATTACCAAATGTTGTAGTGTACGTCGAGATCAGACTACGTGTGTTGTCCAGATTACGCAGGGATTGCACTCCCAACACAGTGCAAAGTCTGATTTACACAAATCAACTTGAACGTGGTTGTCGTGTCAAAAGGTGGACACCAAGAATGCACAGACAAGAAAACATAAAAAATGAGAACACAAACACACGATGATTTGTTTACCCAGTTCGGTCCTCTACGACCTACATCTGGGGGATTTCAATCCAGGAGATTTAACTAAGACTCAAGAATAAGATTACAAATCCTTCAAATCAATTATCCTTTTCCTAGAAACAATCTTCTAGTAAGAACAGTGGCTGTTCACTCAGAATGAAAGCAACTACGAGACCAACTACTCTAATTGATCAGAATACCTAATCTTGATCCGATCTACAAACTCCTAGACTTTTCCTAGATTTAATCAATTCATAACAATCAAGAAAGATTACCTTTCAGATGTGTTGCCTTTGAAACAGTTGGCTAGATTTAATCAATTCATAACAATCAAGAAAGATTACCTTTCAGATGTGTTGCCTTTGAAACAGTTGGATCACCAATACTTGCAGTCATGGAAGACTTCTTGAACACTGAAAATAATCTCTCAATAAGTGTGTGTGTATATTTCACAATGAAACAGTATGTGTGATTTGAAATGTGTAGCCTATTTAAGATCAAAGTAATTCTAGAACTCTTCTAGAACTTCCAACTGTAACTGCCTAGTAGATTTCACAGATTAACCGCCTTTGGATTCTTGCCATCTAAATTGTTGTTGTCCTCACCTGTAGAGAACAACTTGAAAACAACCTAGACAAACATTTGTTAATGGTTCCAACAGGAAGAAAGTAAGAAACACTAGCACCAATGTTTTTAAAATCAGACCGGATGTTACATTGGATGACTTACTAGTTTACCAATTCAACCGTTTACAAAAAGTTGAAATAATGATATATTTTTATGCATATATATATATATATATATATTAACTTTTATTTATATTTTTAATAAATATATATATTTAAATTTTTTTATATAATTACGTACATATAATATAGTTTTGCTAAAGCCATATAATTGAACGTGATTATATAAAATAAATAAGACGAAAATGAAAAAATAGTTATAAAACATTAAAAAATAATTAAATTGTAAATACTAAACATTAAGGTTAGCTAGATTATTATTGATGCACGCAAAATATATATAATTAAAATGTAAATTAAAATTTATTGAACTAAAAATCTATATTTAAAAAGAAAAGATATTAAAAGTGGTTGGTGACTTCCATATATTTTATACTAATTAATTTTTAAAAAAATTAAAATACCCATTAAATTGTACCGGTTTGAATGTGTATAACCGGACTAACCATGGGAAAAGAGGAATTGCTCTCAATGGGGCTCGAACCTGCGTCCCAACACACCCTTAGAATTTTTCAAGGCTTCTTCCTACCACTTGAGCAACTAACTTTTTATATTATATATTATAACATTAATATATATATATGTAATTTATATATTTAATTAATTTTTAAATTATATATTTAATATATAAATAAATTTTAGTTATATATATTATTATTATAACAATAATATAATATATATATATATATATAGACATGAACCAGCTGATAGTATATAGAGCAAGATGATTAAAATATACGCGAACAAGTAATATATATAATTTGAAAAGAATTATTCTTTAGTATTTT
>MAYD01762625.1:0-18911 GCA_001909325.1 Ruellia speciosa
TTCATATTTAATTAGAATTTACACGGTGTAATTAACATCAACAACAAATATCTTCAAAGTTTCAAATTAAAAAATTAGTTTTGAATTTTCAGATGTTACTGTTTAAAAATGGTGCACCGATGAGAATTTTGCTTAAAAATCAAAATAAATATGGAAAAACTCGTTTTTTGAAAATCTGGGAGCCAAAACTAGCCGTCGCGTAGATCTTCTCGAGATATATATCTGAAATAAAAATTTTTTTTGTCCAAAACAGGACTTTCTATACCAAGTTATGATCTTCCAGAGTTTCCATTTCAACACAACACATTAAAGACCTGGTGGACCCATATTTAAATTGGGAGGGGAGGAAATTTCCTCGTCCCCAGCATTTTTCTTATAGTGATTTACATACAATGAAAAATGGAAATTAAAGCAGTCTGCAATGAAAAGGGGCATGACAGTAAGCCTTCTTGGGAATTTGCAGAAAACAAGCCAAACCCATTGATCAATGCGAGTGGATAAATTTAGAAAAGCCACCCACAATCACGGGAACTCTACAACTCAACTTAGAAAGGGAAACGGTTAAGATTAATTAAGAACCCATAGGAGAGATAACCCTCATCCATTGTGAACGACCACGCAACCTCGTGACTCGTGAGCGATGGGAGAACACTATAAACTTCTAGAACTTGGGGAGGATGCCGGTGCTTTAGGCTGAAATAAGACTGATGGAAGAAATTAAACATTAGCCTATGGCGCGGGTCCTCAAGGAAATGGCAAGGGACGAGTATGCCAAAGATGCACCAAACCGTCTCCAACCTTATTAATTTTGCGAAAATCTTGCATTTTGACTTATTCCTTAACTTTCTCCAACAAATAAAACTCACTCCTTAAAAAAGAGAGAAAAAAATCCCTTCTATCTGATAACTGGAAAAAATCCTACAGTCACCTGCAAGAAACCAGAAGCATTGTTAAGACATATTTAGAGCTGTCGGACATCAACACTTACGAATAATTTAGTTTCAAAAGTTAAATTGTACATATATATATAAAAAAGAAAGTTATATTTCTTTTGATTCTACTTATATCCGAGACACTTCATTTTTGCTCAACATACTTTAATACATCGAGACTCAACATCAATATCATAATAAGTGTAGAACAAAATAGATCAATAGAAGGGCAGAAAGAAGGAAGGCCAACCTGAATGCCAATAGCTGCAATAAGAGGACTGGCTACAAAACCAGAAATAAAGCTATACTCTAACTGAAAGGTTAATATCATTTGATCGATCAAAATGAATTAGAAACTGGCCGGTGAGGTTAACAAGTGGATACCAACCCTGCAATGTTCTAAATTACTCTCTATAGGAAGATGGAGGTTAATATTGCATTAAAGATTCAAAATCATTTTCCAAAGCATCACCATGAATTGAAGTGTCCCTGAAAATACCCATGGCTACAAGAAAAGTGCTATATAACCAGAAATGTTTTTGGCTAAATTGTCTCTAGTTAGCAATGAATACAATGACTTTTTTTGGGCCACCACCAAAAGTAATTTTGTGGCTATTTAGGGAAACTTATAATGGCAATGCTTGTAAATATGTCACAATTTTGGGATGTATTTAGAGACGAAAGTGAGCGTCACTATGACACTATCCTTACGAAAGACACATAGATATAAGAAATAGAGGTGATGTCATTTGCACGAAAGATAATAATTTCTATACCAATTTGATGCTAGAAAGATGAACAACAAACACGAATAGAGTATGTGCTCTTACGGAAAAGGAAAAGCTGAGGTAAATCTTAGAGGTTGATACCTTGCAAAAGTGGGGCATAAGCGCCCTCTTGCTACCCATATGCGAGGCGCCGTCTTAGCCTTCCCTGACCAGGATCGCTCCCACACCTGTAGCGTTCGGGTGATCAAAAGATTTCATTACTATGCCAAAAAAAAGGCATTTTTTGACGCCTTTTAAAAGGCGTTACAACAATATATTTTGAGTCGTCTATAATGACACTTTTTTAAAATCTGTCTAAAAAAGAAAGAAATTTTTCGCATTTTTCTTAATAAAAATTATTTATTTAATTATATACTTATAGTGAAGGTATTTAGTTTCATACTTATAAATTAAAATCGAATTACATATATATAAGTAACTGAGGTAAAAACTAGAGTGACATAACAAACTAAGAGGTAAAAACTTGATGGGCATGTAACAAGTTTTGGGGCTGATTACGGACAAGAAATTTACCTCAAATGTTGTCGTTACAGCACCAACCTCAGTCGTGGGTTTGATATATTCCAAAATCCACAAAGTATGATTCCATCTACGTGCAGCATTTCGTTGTTCAGCGTCACCAAATGTTTATACTCGTCAAAATACCTTGGAATTGCTTCTACAATATTCTGAAACATAAATTTAGATAGATCAATGTTACAAGAACCAATTTAATTACTAATAAGAGCAAGCGTGAACGCGTGTCTAGACTCAAGGGGATTATGTGTTGGCACACAAACGAGGGGGAGGAAATATGTTGAGATTGAGCTGAGTAATGGGGCTGGTGAAGTTGATGCAGAAGACTTGGCAGCTGCAGGCATAGGCTAGACATTTTTGAGCTTGTGGCATTTTCGTAAATAATGTTGTGGCATTTCTGTAAATTTAATTAGTTTTAGTCTGCCGCTTTTAAGAGTTGCTATAGCAACTTTATGTTTATAAATAATGTACTGTTACTCCTCCAACGGTAATATTCAGATTCAGAAATTCAGTTTCCTTCTTCATTCCCAAATTGATTTTCTCAATTTACAAGTTAGGGCTCATCAATTTTCTGTTTCTCATCACTCGATTCTATCAATTTGTACATGATATCAGAGCCTAGAAGATTCTGATTCGATCCACACGGCCTACTGTTCAAATTTTTCGATTCAATATGTCATTCATGGAAGATGATTCAAGCAGGCATGGATCTGGTGTAAGATCTCCGTTAGTGCTCACTGGAGTTGTTGATCACTGCTGCAGATCAATCTCATTTACATTTAGCACCATTTCAACTCGATAAAAGCAACTGGATGGCTTGGCGTGTTGTTGTGATCACCACACTTCGAATAAAAGCTAAGGAGTGCTTTATTGATGGCACTATGCCATGTGTTGCTGTTACAGATCCTCGATATAAACTCTGGCTTCGTGTTGATAGCTTGGTGTTGACTTGGCTTCGGAATTCTATCACACCAGAGCTTTCTTGTTTGTTCCTCCATCATTCCACAACTCGAGTTCTCTGGCTTGATCTAGAGGATCGTTATGGCAAAATCAATGGTCCTCAAGTATTGATGTTGAAGAGGAAAATTTCAAATGCTTCACAAGGAAGTCGATCTATAATAGATTACTTCAGTGAGATCAAAATGTTGTGGACAGATTTTCGATCTCTAAAACCTCTGCCTGTAAGTGATGCTTCTCGCTTAAAGGAGGATGATGAGGATCTATTCACTACAAGAAAACCGGGAAAGGGCGACGGAAAGGGCGACCAAAAGCCTTTCCGTCGCCCTTTTGGCGACCAAAAGGGCGACGGAAATATTTTCCGTCGCCCTTTTTAAAAAAATTGAAAAGGGCGACGGAAACGCTTTCCGTCGCCCTTTTGGCGACCAAAAGGGCGACGGAATATCTTTTCTGTCGCCCTTTCGGTAAAAAAAAATTAAAAAAAAAATAAATAAAAAAGGAAGAAAAAAGGGCGACCAAAAATATTTGGTCGCCCTTTTGGTCGCCCTATTTTTTAAAAAAAATAATTAATTTATATATAAATTAATTTATATATTTATTAATTAATATATAAATTAAATTATATATTTATTAAAATAATTATTTTATAAATAAATATATAATTTAAGATTTATTTTATAATTAATAACTAATTTAATTAATGAAATACATAAATATCTAGATATATATATTATTGTTGTAATATATGACATAAATTGCAGGTTGGTCGAGCGGTTACAGGTGCGGACTCGCGAGGCAGAGGTCACAGGTTTGAAGCCCAGCAGCAGCAATGGGAGGAATTAAAAAGCACGCGGGTCGGGGCGGGGCGCGGGGGCGGGGCGGGTCGCGGGTTCGAGACCCGCGATCCAATTTTAATTATAATTTTGCCAAAAAGGGCGACGGAATACATGTCCGTCGCCCTTTTTCCGTCGCCAAAAAGGGCGACGGAAGCCCGGAAAGGGCGACCGACTCCAAAGGGCGACCGAAGATAGTCCGTCGCCCTTTCCGTCGCCCTTTACAAAAGGGCGACGGAATTGGTCGAAAGGGCGACGGAAAAATTCCGTCGCCCTTTCTGCCTATTTTTGTAGTGATTGATGCATTTTCTATTGGGGCTAAATGAAAGCTATGAAGGAATTTGTAATCAAATCATGCTTATGGAGCCTTTGCCTTCCTCTAGCAAGGCCTTTGGCATGTTGTGCAGTGTTGGGGCTCAAAGACAAGCTCTCAGCTCAAATCAATTTGTAGGTGAATTTGCAATGGTAATTGCTAGACATACCAAAAAGGAAGCAGCTAAGCCTAGTGATAGAAGAGGAAGCATTTGTACCTATTGCAAGCGTCCTGGTCACTCAAAGGAGAATTGCTATCAGCTAGCTCCCAAATCAGCTACTTGTGAACATTGCAAGAAGACAAGCCACTCCAAAGCAACTTGTTTTGAGTTACATGGTGTTCCTTCATGGTACAAAGGTCCTAAGGACAAATTTAAAAGCAAGCAAGTGGCTACAGCTGCTGTCAGTGGAAGTGGTGATGATCAAACTCTAAGGGAATGTTTGAAGAGCTTATACAAGAATACATGATAGGAGGTAGCATTTCTGGAAGTTCATCTACCCCTGTGGATTATGTTGCTGGAGCATATGAAAGTGCAGGTAACACTTAACCTTCTAAGATTTCCAGTAATGGCTGTGCTAAAGTTAAATGGATATTAGACACTGGTGCAACATGTCATTTATGTGCATCTCTTGATTGTCTCATCAACCCTTTAATCCCAAAGTTCTTGCATACAATCTTCCTTGCTGATGGAACAACAAAGCATCCTCTTTACATTGGACAGGTTAAACTCAATGATCATGTCCTCATATCTAATGTCTATTACATTCCCGACTTTGTGCTAAATTTACCTGTCTGTGAGTCAACTCACTATTGATCTTAGGTTGATAGCTAAGTTTGCTTCCAATACATGTGCCTTGCAGGACCCGTCGAGAGTTCTTCTTACAGCTGATCGAATAAACAACCTTTATGTTATCATCCCTAAATCTGTAAGCACTTGTTTTCAATCTCTTGAATTTGTTTCCTTAGTCTCAAATAATCAGTCTGAAACTGTATTGTGGCACTATAGACTTGGTCACCCTTCTGTTTCCACTATGTTACATCTACCACAACAAGAAAAATGCCAGGAGGCGATGAAAAATTTTCCTCGCCTATTAGGTGACAAATGAGGCGAGGAAAATTATTTTCCTCGCCTTAGTTTTAAAATAATTAATTAAATTGAGGCGAGGAAAATTTTTCCTCACCTTGTTCCTCGCCTTCCAATTTTTTTAAAATTAAAATTAAATATTAATTTACTTGAATATAATTAAATAATAAATAAATAATTAAATATAATTAAATAATTATTGAATTATATAATAAATAATTATTAAATATGATTAATTAATAAACAAATAATTATTAAAACTAATTATAATTTATTAAATTATATATTAAATAAATATTAAATATATTTAAATAATAAATAAATAACTAATTATAATTAAATAATTATTAAATTATATAATAAATAATTATTAATAAAATATATATACATAACAATATCTATATATATATATATATATATATATTATCCTAATATATAACACAAAAAAACAGGTTGGCCCAGCGGTATGGTTGCTTGACTCATGGAGCAGGTGGAGGTAGACCTCCTGGAAGGAAGGAGGATGCGCGGGTTGGCAGGGTGGGGGGAGGTGGTCGCGGGTTCGAGACCCCTTCAAAGTAGCCTTTTCGCGTATTTTGTGGACAATGCGAGAAAAATGTTCCTCGCCTCCTCCCTTTTTTCTTGTGTACCACTGTCCTTGAAACCTACTAAAATGCCTGATGTTTGTCATATTTTCAAATCTCATAGATTGCCTTTTTCAATTAGCAATTCTCTTGCTGATGCTCCTTTCTATCTTGTACGTACATAGTGATCTGTGGGGTCCATTTCACACATCTAGCCACACAAACTATAGTTACATGCTCACTTTGGTTGATGATTACTCTAGAGCTACCTGACTATATTTGATGACACACAAGAGTGAAAGACCACACTTGTTGTCCAAATTTTACACTCTTGTCAACACTCAGTTTGATGCAAAAGTAAAGGTGCTTAGAACTAACAATGGCACTGAATTTTGCAATAAAGAGTGTCAGAACTTATACTCTTCCTTAGGGATAATACATCAAACCTCTTGTGTTTATACTCCACAACAAAATGGGAGGGTAGAAAGGAAACATAGGAATCTTATTCAAGTTGCTAGATGTTTGCAGCAACAGTCAGGGCTTCCAAAGTCTTTTTGGGTAGAGGCCATGCTTGCCTCAGCTTATCTTATCAATAGACTAGCCTCTGCTATTTGAGGTTGGAAATCTCCTTATGGACTCCTACATAATACATTGCCTGATCTATCATCTATTCATACTTTTGGCTGTCTGTGTTATATGAAATTTCCAGGGGTAGGGAGATCAAAACTTGATGCCAGGGGTGTTAAAGGGGTATATCTAGGAATTGCTACCACTCAAAAAGGCTATAAAGTTCTTGCTCTTGATACTAAGAAAATATATGTGTAAAGAGATGTATGCTTCTATGAACATGAATTCCCTTACCTCTGCAATTCTAATAGCTCATCCACTAGTTTTGAAAATAATTCAGTGTCCATTGTGGTTCCCACTGAATCACAGTCATACACCTTATCAACTTTGGTTCCCACTGAACTACTGAGACATACTTATTCTCTTTTGGTTCCTCAAGAACCAATGAGGCAAACTAGATCTACTGCAACTCCTATTGAATTGCAGCTTCAACCTATCATTGACTCTCCTTCATTGGTTAAAGAGGAGCCATTGATGAGATCTCCTGAGGCTGCTGACAGACCTCAGAATTCTTCCACATCAGGGACATCACATTCTGAGATGCCTTAGCCTTGTACTGTCTCCAGCACTAAAAATGAAGTAGCACCAGTGCATAATATCTGTGACAAACCTCAGAGGATGAAAAAGCCAAATCCTAAATTCAAAGACTATATATGTTTCCTGGCTATCTCTGAAACTTTTACTCCACAAAGATATGAATAAGCTAAGGAGTTTGAGCACTGGCAGAAAGCCATGTAAGATGAGCTTGATGCACTTGAGCAAAATCATACTTGGTCTTTGGTTCCACTTCCTCCAAATAAGAAAACCATTGGCTGTAAATAGGTGTATAGGGTCAAATGTAATCTTAATGGAAGTGTTAGCAAATATAAGGCAAGATTGGTGGCTAAAGGGTTTCATCAAAAATTTGGTGAGTATTACAATGAGTCATTTGCACTTGTTGCTAAAACTGTCACAGTCAAGTTGATCTTAGCACTTGCAGCATCTCATCACGGGCATCTTAGTCAATTGGATGTCAACAACGCATTCTTATATGGAGATATTGAAGAAGGCCTTTACATGGCTTGCCCTCCAGGTTTTCAAACTGACTCAGGATTGGTATGTAAACTCCACAGATCACTCTATGGTTTGAAGCAGGCACCAAGGCAATGGAATCAAACCTTGACTAAATTATCTTATTGAACTTGGTCTGACTCAAGTATCCCATGATCATTGTGTTTTTGTTAAACATACCTCACTTGGTCCTGTGATATTGGTTGTGTATGTAGATGATATTCTTCTTACAGGGGCTGATCCAGAGCATATCAGTTACATCAAACAATCATTGCATTCCAAATTCACCATCAAGGATCTTGGTAAGGCTACTTATTATTTGGGGTTGGAGATTATTACAACAACAACTGGTTTACATGTTAGTTAGTCCAAGTTTGCTACTAACTTACTTCTTGAAGTTGAGGTTCCACCTAATAACAAAGCTCACACCCCTTGCTTACCTGCAAAGAAGGATGAAGATGATGGTACTCTCTTTGCCTCCCCTAAACTCTATAGGAAAATTGTTGGAAAGTTATATATTATATTTAGCTTTCTCTCAACCAGACATATGCTACTCAGTGCAGCAGTTAAGTCAAGATAACTTTCCACAGCTAATGGGAAAGCTGTCGTGCATCTGCTTCAGTATCTTCATAACACCTCAAGCTTGGGTCTACATTTTCCTTATGACAATCTTACCTTGCTGAATGCATATTCAGACTCAGATTGGGGTCCTTGTGCTATCACCGGAAAGTCTATCACTGGTTATTGTATCTTCTTTGGACAAGCTCTAATTGCTTGGAAGACAAAGAAGCATGATGTTGTCTCAAAATCTTCAATCGAGGCTGAATATAGGAGCTTGGCCTCGGTTATCTTAGAAATTCTTTGGATCACTTATCTCCTTGATGCTCTCCATCTCTCAGTTCCTCTTCCTGTCATGGTGTTTTGTGACAACAAATCAGCTCTTCAGCTTGTGAATGAGGGGGGATGTTGAGATTGAGTTGAGTAATGAGGCTGGTGAAGTTGATGCAGAAGACTTGGCAGTTGCAGGCATAGGCTAGATGTTTTTGAGCTTGTGGCATTTTTGTAAACAATGTTGTGGCATTTCTGTAAATTTAATTAGTTTTAGTCTGCCGCTTTTAAGAGTTGCTATAGCAACTTTATGTTTATAAATAGTGTACTGTTACTCCTCCAATGGTAATATTCAGATTCAGAAATTCAGTTTCCTTTCTTCATTCCCAAATTGAATTTCTCAATTTACAAGTTAGGGCTCATCAATTTTCTGTTTCTCATCACTCGATTCTATCAATTTGTACAAAATACCCTTCAAATCATCTGTTTCGAATTTGTATTATTAATTATGTTGCATGTCAATTCTAACTATTAGATTATATACCCTAGGGTTTAGATACATATATATATATATATATATATATATTAATATATTATCCAATGGTTATGACGCAACATAATTGGTAACACAAATTCGTAAAAGGTGATTTGAAGCGGAGGAAATACTAATATTCGCCGTGACAGGGGGAAATATAAATATATAATAGGATTAAATATCAAATTAGGACAGTAGAAGGAGGGTCTGCTGAAATTTGGACATTAATTATTAGACTTACCAATTTTGGCCTATAACTGTCAAAATAAATGTCAATTTTGGCCAAATGTACTATTCCGGCGTAATTAAAGCATAATTAGTCGAGCGTGGACTTCAATCGCTGAAATTAAGGCTCTTGATTCTCTGGCAGGCATTTCTGTAATTCCAAACACTGAGAGGGAGGAAAGTGTAATATACATAGAAATACAGGGGGGAAAATGCAAATACATGGGGAGTTAATTGCAAATACGATTAATTGGATGGGGAGTTCGAACAGTCTCCTCGTTCTGAAGTTTTGATGCGATTCAATGGCCTCGCCAGAAAATTGAAGTTTTGATACGACGGGAAGAATTCGCTCTGCGGTGGGAGTTGGAGCGGCGGTGCATTTGGCTTCAACGGCGGAGGAAGATTTAGCCCTTGCAGAAGCGTCATATTTGCTCCCAACTGGCCACCGCCGCCGTAATTCACCGACGGTGGTGCGGGACTCATGATCCCCACCGGCAACGACTGAATTGCACCGAGAGAAGACAAAACCCCACCGCCTGTGTAGAGAGAGTTTCCGATTGACGGCATGACAGGCGGCAAAGCCCTAATCAGCGATTGATGATGAGCCGAAGCCATCCCAACCTTCAGATTTTGCGAAATCGACGGTTGTCTCCTCCGCACAATCTCACCACGGGAAGAGGACGATGAAGGGACCGATTGCTTAGGACGCTTGCTCTTGCAGCAGCCCCCGCCGACCGGGATGTTTCTTTGGGTTTCGCCGTGAGTCCAGTACCTCCGGCAACCCTTGCAGAAGTATTGTGGCTGCGACAGGCTGTAATTGTTGTAAGTAGCAGAACTTGGTGTTGGAAGAGTCGCAACGGGGGCACTTTTGCGGCGGCGGCGACTGATGGTTCTGGCCTTGCGCTGCCGCCACTGCTATTTGGAAAAACCCTTATTTCCAATTAATCGTATTTGCAGTTAACTCCCCATGTATTTGCATTTTCCCCCCTGTATTTCTATGTATATTACACTTTCCCTTCTCTTAGTGTTTGGAATTACAGAAATGCCTGCCACTTAATTTCAGCAATTGAAGTCCACACTCGGCTAATTATGTTTTAATTACACCGGAATAGTACATTTGGCCAAAATTGACATTTATTTTGACAGTTATAGGCCAAAATTGGTAAGTCTAATAATTAATGTCCAAATTTCAGCATACCATCCTTCTACTATCCTAATTTGATATTTAATCCTATATAATAACTCTTTCTTACTGGGCTATTGGTGAAAGGGAAGATTGAGGAGAAGGGTTTCTATATATGTAAGCAGAATTCCAAAACGATGGCTATGAAAATTATCCTTGTTTAGCAAAAATCTTCTCTTTATTTATTATTCTTAACAATCAATACCTAAATATTATACGTTATTGTAAATGCTGAATCAGAAAATATAACTACATGTATAAAATAATTAAAAAGATGAAAGATGAACACAAAAGTTAAGGCCAATCATAAAATCAATAAAGTGCATCCATCATAAAATCATATAGTTAGAGATTCCTTGCTTTCCATAACTTTATTATATGTGATGTGCATCTCGTAATTAAATAATGATAAAGATAAGAACCTCTCCTTCAACAACGTGGAGGACGTTACCGTTTGGAATAGCAGCAAGTGGCGGGTGGGGTTGAGGGTTTTGGGGCACCAGCTGGTGTAGGAGGAAGATTGTGGGGCTCAATTAGAGGTCTAGCAGGTTGGGGAATTTCAGGAACCCTAGCTGGTCTAGGTTGACGAGGTTGATAAGCACGTGGTGGCCTTTGATGACGAAAATTACGGGCTTCAAGGCCCAGGACAACTTCAAGTGGGTGCGGATGCCCATCCGCTCTCTCGTGTTGTTGTGGCTGCATTGGGGCTTGTGATGCATCGACTCCTTCTCCTCCTTCTTCCATTTCTGCAGATGAAGATGATGGTACTCTCTTTGCCTCTCCTAAACTCTATAGGAAAATTGTTGGAAAGTTATTATATTTAGCATTCTCTTGACCAGACATATGCTACTCAGTGCAGCAGTTAAGTCAAGATAACCTTCCACAGCTAATTGGAAAGCTGCCGTGCATCTGCTTCAGTATCTTCATAACACCTCAAGCTTGGGTCTACATTTTCCTTATGACAATCTTATCTTGCTGAATGCATATTCAGACTCAGATTGGGGTCCTTGTGCTATCACCGGAAAGTCTCTCGCTGGTTATTGTATCTTCTTTGGACAAGCTCTAATTGATTGGAAGACAAAGAAGCTGGTTGTTGTCTCAAAATCTTCAATCGAGGCTGAATATAGGAGCTTGGCCTCGGTTATCTTAGAAATTCTTTGGATCACTTATCTCCTTGATTCTCTCCATCTCTCTGTTCCTCTTCCTGTTATGGTGTTTTGTGACAACAAATCAGCTCTTCAGCTTGTGAAGAATAATGTGCATCATGAGCGCACCAAGCACAGTCATTTTATTCGCCAACACTTTCAGTCGAAGGTCATCCAGCCTGAATATGTGAACACTGAATTGCAGGTGGCTGACATGTTCACTAAATGTTCACTAAAGAAACGGAATCATCAATCAATAATGATAAAGATAAGAACCTCTCCTTCAACAACGTGGAGGACGTTACCGTTTGGAATAGCAGCAAGTAGCGGGTGGGGTTGAGGGTTTTGGGGCACCAGCTGGTGTAGGAGGAAGATTGTAGGGCTCAATTGGAGGTCTAGCAGGTTGGGGAATTTCAGGAACCCTAGCTAGTCTAGGTTGACGAGGTTGATAAGCGCGTGGTGGCCTTTGATGACAAAAATTTGGGGCTTCAAGGCCCAGGACAACTTCAAGTGGGTGCGGATGCCCATCCGCTCTCTCGTGTTGTTGTGGCTGCATTGGGGCTTGTGATGCATCGACTCCTTCCATTTCTGCTGATTAATTTTCTCTGTTAGCTTGTTTTCTTTCAACTGTCGGGTGGGGGATTCAGGTAAAGGGCTGCTTAGTTTGTATAGATGAAAGATAATTAATTTCATGCCATCCAGAGATTAGGTGGAAAATAATAATTAATACCAACGAATAACTAGAAAATAAACCCTAAACTCCATTTCATATAACACTTCACTTTCATTTTTTTGGTATAGTAAAAAAAGCTTACTCAATTCCTATTTTAAGAAAGTTCTCTCTCATTATTATAAAAATATTATATTTTCTGTTTCATGCCCAAATACAAATGAAGCTTCTTATGTAGTATGTGTAAGAAAACCAGAATTGTCTGAAGTGGCTGTTTTAATGAGGGCTCGGGGGGAGAATACCAGAATTGTTGTTGCAGTCTGAGGTGGCTGTTTTAATGAGGAGTAGCTGGGGGAGGTTTCATTCTTGTTTTCTTGACCAATGACTATTGTAAAACTAGATGCCCATGGAACCAATTCATGAATGTTTTAGAGATTGACAATTGTGGGTTTCAAACGAAACTCTAAGTTCCTGTTTTTTTTTTAAGAAAAAAAAAACACTGCATATCTTAAATTAAATATTTTTTTTTTGAAAATTGGGTTGTAGCAATTTGGCTAGGTCACCGCGTAACTGAAAAAATAAAAATTAATTTAAGGGTAATAATGTGATTTTATTTATATTTTGTGTGGCGTTTATTAATGTGACGTGTGATGTTAAATGTTACCGTAAAAAAATCCAACCCTTTAGGCTCAAATGACCCATGTGCCGAAACCTAAGTTGTGGTTCACAAGCAATAGTATTTGCTCCAACAAGTAGATGCCTAAGAATCAAAAGAATGTTACGTCCAATTCAAACCATGTTCGAATTCTGATCGCTTTTACGTGAGAAAGGGGGAATCAAGACTAGCATTTTCAATCCCGATTCTTATTGAGAACATTTTTTATTAGATATTTCGTGTTTGACTCTAATGATAAATTGGATAAACAAGTATGGAGCTCGCTGGGTGCGCAGCAGGCTCGACTAATAAGGAGAGGTCTTTCCCAGTTTTGGAAGAGGAGAACGCTCCTCTCGACTTACAGACACCTTAGACAGAAGCCCCCCCCCCCCTCGCGACCCCCCGGCTCAGGGGATCGTGATTGGATCCGCATATGTAACGAAAGAAAATGAACTATTTTTTTTCCCTAAGAAAGGGAAGGATTTCTTTCTGCCGCATTTTAATCGTCCTGGTTTTCCTGGTGTTGAACTCACACTCAAAGGAGGACCACAAGCTCGGGGCTCGACGAAATAGCTAATCCATGGGGCTTTTTTTCGTAATCGAAAATGAATCCAGCATCATAATTGATAATTCCTATGGAAGTAAAGTAAGTAACAATAGAACATGTTTCCTCCAATTGACAGGAGCAGACAAACCATTTACAGGACGTGTCACAAATATTCATAGATTATAACCTCAATGATGTACTTACCTCATTGCACTGGTTTTGAAAAACCTGGATGGTCATTTTCGCTGCCAGCATCCAAGCATCTTCAGTCCAAAAAGAGCGCAGCAATACAATTCAATTTCTAAGGATTAGGTTAAAGCTTTTATTCATACTAATACTTCAAGAGAGCTTTAGCTGGAGCTTGAAGAAAGGTTTGGAAAGGTTTATGGACCGCAAATTAAATTCTCAATCTGTAGAAGAAGATTGTGAATCTATCACAAGGTACTCTTACTACCGCACAATACAATACTAAATTAAAGGCTTTATGGAATGATTTTCAAGCATTATGGCCAAATCCTCTTGGCTCCGTTGAAGCTAGTCAAGCTCTTAATGCTAAGGATGATAAGCTTATGGGCGCGCACTTATTTATTTTTGCTTTGAGTGTTGTTTATAATTCTTTGATCTTGATACACATGTTGAAGGATGTGAGTGAGTGACCTTAAAGTTTATTGAAGAGTGAATGCAATACAAGTTTATGGGATTAATAGGAGAATGAGGAGCATGATATGATTGCACTTGAATTGTGAATTAAGTGAACCTCGTGCGGGCCTCACGTGGTCTCGTAAAATCGCAGGCCCTATGAATGGCCTATTATGGCCTAGTTCGGGAAGATTGATTGGAGAGAGTACAAAACCATATCTTTTGGAGTTTTGTAATTATTATTCATTCTGAAATTTTACACCAATGCTGAGGAGTGCTCTGAAAGTCATTATGAAGGCGGATCAAAGACTAGTCGAGAGACGATCCAAGATAAACGAAGCACCCAATTCAAGAACCAGGTTTTATCATCTATATGTTTTACTTTTATAAACTCTGTTTTTTTTTTTTTGTTTTTTTTGTGAACATGTTAGGCTAATCCCTGTTTTGGGAACCTGAGGTTTTGGATTCTATGTTATGAATGTTTGAATGTTTTAATTGAATACATGTTTTCTTTAGTTATCTTACAAATTACTTGATTGTATTTTGTCTAGGAACCGAGGTGAGATAGAGATAGGATTTGCCAATTAATATGAGATAGGGTTTAATTGGACAGTTGGTTAATCAACTTAATTCATAATTTTTTTGCTAGCATTGCTAAGATAGTGATGGGAGCCCATGCCACACAACTTACTTAATTCATAATTGATAATTGAGAAGGGAATTTTATGGTTTAGGTTGGGGATAATTAATTAAATTGATTTCATGGATAATTAAGTCATTCAGATGTTAGACATAGATGATAACCCTAGGGACCTAAGCCTCCAAACTTTTGAACACATTCCATTCATATTTAATTGCTTTCTTAATTGATAGTTGATACTCAAATGCCAACATTTTGTGCAATTTAATGTTCATATATTTATACATATGTTATTTTCTAACTTATTCTACAAAGTTTAGTTAATCTGGTTAAGTTCTTTCCTTTTCCTGTGGATCACGACTTGGTTACTCACTAGTTTTTATTATTTGATGACAACCCTACACTTGGAGTGATATTTAGCTGAAATAATTCTGCGTATTACTACTCTTGTCGACAAACAAGGTGGAACATAACATCGTCCATACCCATACTATTGCTTGAATCTCCTCAATTCGATCCTGCCCACATGATCCGGCGACTGAATTATTAAAAACTTCACCACCAGACTAGTGCCGAGATATAAGCTGCTCCCTAGTCAACCCCAGAAGCTCCCCCATACAGGCACTCTATAGCTTATGTATCAAGATCGGTATAAATCATCTATCCCTCCACTAACAAATGCAGAATATACCACATATCATGCAACATGATGGTGAGGTTACTACATTCAAACCAGTAACTTAGTAATCATGTAATAATATGGGTATGGGGGGTTTGAGGCTTTCTAGGGCAGGGTTCGTTGGAGTCATTTTCCTAGTGGAAGTCTGGACGTTGGAAACTTGAAGCCCTAATGTAGTAGTGTTGCCTAACTATAGCACATTGTTCGACCACGCAAGAACAAACTTTTCCTTGTGGGATGATGCTGAATAAATGTTCCAGATTCTTGATGGGGGATGCTGAAAGATGGGTATTTGTATTAAAAAAAATACCCATTGATTAATTCATTGACAAATAATCGTCCTGTTGAAATATATTAGGAAAATATATGATGGATCCTTTAAATGCTTATAATTCAACATATACTTATACAATGCAAAAAAAAGTTTCCTATACAATGGACAAAAAATACAAATCAATTGGCCGCATGTCAATCCCACATGACCTGCTCCAACTTTGTCGTATCTACCGCCGCTACCTCTTCATCTTCCCCAAATCTTAGGTTTTAATCATGCCAATACTCATTTAACAAGTCATTGTTCATTTAACAAGTTATAGCAAATATTCAACAATCACCCCGAGGGTTCATAGATTACAATATGCTCACATAATTAACACTAGGCTATAAAACACATCCAATTATAATAAGGCAAGAGATAACAACATCGCCACAATGAAAATCATCCAAGAATCTACAAACAGTGGTTTGTCGCGATTTCAGCCACGGCCCGATGTCTAATTATGTTCCTTGACCTTATATAAGCAACCAACCCACTATAAAAAAAAAAAAAAAAAAAAAGAAAAAAATACGGTTATTTGCTCAATTAATTTTTTAAAGTATATGCTAACTTAAGAAACAAAAATTAACCAACTTACGTATTCCACGTGGGAGCAACTCTTATGCGCCTCTTGCCAAGGTGGCCCAACATCATTCAACAACCGAGGATGTGAATGCATGCAATACAATCCGAGTACCTCAGTTTGCACACTGCAGGATCCTCAGCAACCTGCTGGTATCGACCAATGGACGGGTTGGATGAATTGGGGAATTAGTGCCAAGAGTCATCTGCGGTCACCGCCAAAAACTCGACTTTGTACAACTTGTAAGCCCAAGAATGTACTACTTACCCTGGTCTGTGGCTAGGTCGTGGGATCGTCTACACATAGCTGATGTAATGCTCGTCCCGGATGGTATGGCTCAATAATGTCCCAATGCCATACCTAACCGGTGAAAATGGTCCTCACCACGAAACTGGCTGGATCTTCCTCATAGGGCAGCACATCACATGTACACATACACATAAACGAACATATATAGTATTACTAAATTATGTATAGAAAATAATATATTGCAATTACTGTAAATGAAACGATGTACCTTTGATGTGGTCATCCAATCATGACGGAGACACAATGACTTTAGCTGATCATCCCCTCTGCCTGCCACCTAGACGTCCCAAATGTAGGCTCGTAGTGAGTTGGGAGCAACCATCAACCACTGGTATCTGAATTAGGGGAAGTACTCGTAGATATATGCTTGCAGTAGGGTCAGACAACCAACTGGATTGCTGAAATCTTCTCTGCTAGCCACCCCTAGTTGAAGATTTATGACCACCAGAGAGGAAGAATGGAAAAGAATATTTCTGTGTATTACTGCTGCAAGATACATGGATATATATATACACAAAAGTATAACAGTCTCTGCTAAAAATAAGATACAGTATATCTATATAAGATACAGCATATCTTGAAATATATGCAATTAGTTAAGAAGATGTAGTTGCTGGATATCCTATCATCCCCCCTCAAGTGGAGCATGTATGTCGATAATGCTCAACTTGACGTTATGCGCCTGAAGAGCCTCCCGACCAAGCGGTTTAGTAAGAATGTCAGCCAGTTGTGCAGACGAAGGAACATACCGCGGGGTGATGGTGCGAGCGACAATAGCATCGCGAATGAAATGACAATCAATACCAATGTGCTTGGTACGTTCGTGGAAAACTGGATTCTTGGCAATGTCAAGAGCGGATTTGCTGTCTGTATGAATGATCATAGGTAGATCATGCGAGAGCCCGAGATCCTGAAGAAGACGTTTGATCCAGATAAGCTCCTGTGTGAGTTGAGCCATCGAGCGGTATTCAGCCTCGGCGGAGGAACGGCTGACGGTGGGCTGTTTCTTCGTTTTCCATGAGATGGGCGAATCCCCAAGTTGTACAAAATAGCCCGTCAAAGACCGACGGGTAAGAGGACAACTGGCCCAATCAGAGTCGCACCAACCAGAGAGCTGAGTATCCGGTGCAGAACTGAGGAAGATTCCCTGACCCGGACTGTTCTTCAAGTAGCGAACAAGACGAAGTGCAGCCTCCCAATGGTCTTCTTTCGGCGCCTGCATGAATTGGGCTAACGTATGAACTGAATAAGCAAGATCAGGGCGAGTATTAGCCAGGTAAATGAGTTTGCCAACAAGACGACGATAAGGAAGAGGGTCTTGTTGAGGCGACGAAGAAGATAAGGCCAAGCGATGATTCTGGGGAATGGGAACGAGCGTTGGTTTTGCGCCAAGAAGACCCGTTTCTGTGATGACGTCTAAAGTATATTTGCGTTGACAAAGGAAGAAACCATTATGGGTGCGAGCAACTTCCACCCCAAGAAAATACTTCAAAGGCCCAAGATCTTTCATATGAAATGTGGCAACCAAGTACGCTTTGAAGGTGTTAACTGCGAGGTCCGAACTACCCATAATAATGAGGTCATCCACATAGACTAGAAGACGAAGCTCGTGAATGGAAGTGTTTAGCACAAAGAGTGAGTAATCTGCCGATGATTGGAGAAAACCATAACTAAGCAGAGATTGAGAGAGTTTGGAAAACCAACACCGAGGAGCTTGCTTTAACCCGTAAATGGACTTGCGAAGTCGACAAACTTGCTGGGTACCCGAATGGCTAAACCCGGGAGGAAGATGCATATATACCTCTTCATGTAAATCGCCGTGGAGAAAGGCGTTGTGGACATCCATTTGATGAACCACCCACTGATGAACCGATGCAAACTTGAGAAATAAGCGAACAGTGGTCATTTTTGCAACGGGTGCGAAGGTTTCGTCATAATCAAGTCCTTCGCGTTGGCGATTGCCGAGAGCCACAAGTCGCGCTTTGTGGCGTTCAAGGGTGCCATCGGACCGGTACTTACATTTGAACACCCACTTACTTCCAAGAGCGCGTTTGCCTGGCGGTAAGTCTGTTAATTCCCAGGTGCCATTGCGCTCGTGAGCGTCGATTTCAGAGGACATCGCAGCTCGCCATGCTGGATGTCGTACAGCTTCTGCATAATTCTGGGGTTCAGTAGCAGCAGTGATGGCAGCTTGAAAAGCTCGGTGATGAGGAGAGAATCTGTCGGAAGTTACATAGTCGTGAATCGGATAGGATGAGGAGCTCGTCGAGTCAACA
>MAYD01762626.1:0-19264 GCA_001909325.1 Ruellia speciosa
ATAAATATAATTTTAATATTAAATATATAATAATAATTTATTTATTTAATTAAATATATAAATTAATATATATAATAATTTATTTAATTAATTACATATATAAATATATATTTATTTAATATATGTTTATCCCCATATAATTTATTTTAAAATATTTATTTAAAATTTTTTTAAATATTTATTTTAATAAATATATATAATTTAATATATTTATTTTAATTAATATGAAATGTATATATATATATAAATATTTAACTATATAATATATATATTATTAGTATATAAAAAATAACATAACATAGGTTAGCCGAGCGGAACAGAGGCGGACTCAGGGCAAGGAGGGTGGAGGGAGGTCTCGAGTTCGAGACCTCTCGGGCGCAAAGTGCAGGTATGCAATGTAGGAGGGGTGGGAGGGCGGGGTGAGGTCGCGGGTTCGATGCAGATATGCTATTGTGACAGCATTGCGAATCAAGGCAAAGGAAGGATTTATTAATGGATCGATGCCATTGGTTGACTATACTGATCCTCAGTACAAACTGTGGATGCGATTAGATAGCTTGGTTCTCACCTGGCTTAGAAACTCAATCTTACCTGAGTTGTCCAGATTATTTCTACATCATACTTCAGCACGAGATTTGTGGCTGGAATTAGAGGATCGCTATGGCAGAGTCAGTGGTCCACGAGCATTGATGCTGAAAAAAAGGATATCAAATTTTACTCAGAAAGCCAAATCCATAACGGATTACTTCAGTGAGCTTAAAATTTTATGGACAAAATATAGAGCACTCAAGTCATTTCCAGTAAGTGATGTTTGTCTACTTACATTCTTGAATGAAAGAAGATGATGAAGACTTTATGATGCATTTTCTCATGGGACTCATTGAACACTATGAGCACATTTGCAACCAAATTATGCTAATGGATCCATTTCCAACAGCTAGCATGGCATTAGGTATTTTGAGCAATGCTGAGGCACAGAAAGAGGCTATTGGTTCCAGTAACACCGCTACTGATTTTGAGATGGCAGTTGCTAACAAAACTTAAAAGGAATTGTAGAAACCAGGCAACAGGAAAGGAGGCACATGTGAATACTGCAAAAAGCCTGGCCACACAAAGGATAGATGTTTTCAACTTGCTGCCAAAATTGCAGTGTGTGAACAATGCAAGAAGATAGGTCATGTTAAGTCTACTTGTTTTCAACTTACTGGAGTGCCTAATTGGTACAAACATACAGGTGATAAACGAAAAGGTAAGCAAGTTGTTGCAGTTGTTGGTACCAAAGCAGGAGCAGGTGTGTACTTGACTGAGGCTAGGTTTGAGGAACTTATGCACAAGTTTGTACCTAGAATTGCTGTTGCTGGAGCACAGTCCCCATAAACACCAGTTGACTATGTTGCTAGTGCCTTTGAGTGTGCAGATAACACTTCTCACAAACTTGAGCATGGAAAATCTTTATCTTCCATTACACATTAGATTTTAGATTCTGGTGCCTCATGTTATCTCTGTGCATCATTTGAAAGTCTTCTTAATCCCTTACTTCTAGAGTTTTCACATGATATTATTCTGTTTGATGTAACTAAAAAACACCCCCTTTATGTTAGTCAAGTGATGCTGACTGAGCATGTCACAATTTCTGATGTTTATTTTGTGCTTGGTTTTGTTCTCAATCTCTTATCAGTTAGTAGACTCACCTCTGAACTCAATTGTCAAGCTAGATTTGATTCTAAGCATTGTACCTTGCAGGACCTTTTGACTAGGGAAAACATACTCACTTCCATACAAGAAAATTATCTTTATGTTTTACATTCTAGTGCAAGGAAATCCATAAATAATACCACTGATTCAGCATGTTTAGCTTCCAATTCACAAAATCATGCTTGGTTGTGGCATACCAGGTTAGGACACCCCTCCCCTATTACTATGTCTCATATGAATTTGCATAATAATTGCTAATTTACCAATCTGTAATGTGTGTCATACATCTAAGTTTCAAAGATTGTCATTTTCCTCTAGTCATTCTCATGTTGTTGAACCATTTTCACTTATTTATGGGGATCTTTAGGGACCATTTTCAACACCTAGTCACTATAAATATAGTTACATACTCACTCTTGTGGATGGTTACTCAAGAAGCACATGGCTATACCTCCTTGTTCACAAAAATGAGATTGTCCAATTGTTGTCTAAGTTCTTTACCCTTGTCAATACACAATATGGAGCCAAAATTAAAATATTTAGATTAGATAACGGGACTGAATTCTGTAACAAACTTTGTGCTTCTTTATACTCATCCTTGGGCATCATACACCAAACCTCCTGTACCTATACACCTCAGTAGAATGGAAGGGTAGAGAGAAAACATAAACATCTTATTCAAGTTGCTAGGTGTATCCTTCAACAATCAGAACTTTCTAAAACTTATTGGACAGAAGCTATGCTTACCTCTGCCTATCTTATAAATAGACTACATACTGCTGTTTTAAAGTGGAAAACTCCCTATGAAACTCTACATGGAGTCTCAGCTGACCTTACTCTATTTCATCCTTTTGGTTGCCTTTGTTTTATGAGGATATCCACTCCAGGGAGGGGTAAGCTTGATCCAAGGGGTATCAAAGGTGTTTATCTAGGATTGGCTCGCTCATAAAAATGATATAAGGTCTTAAATTTGGAAACTAATAGTGTACAGGTCTCTAGGGATGTTATTTTCTTTGAGCATGAGTTTCCATTGCAGCATATGTCCTCAAATTCATCCCAGTCACTCATCCCTGCAAAGTCCACTTGCTCTCTTCGTGAGCTGATAACACCTTATTCCACTATATTTCCCACTGAAATGCAATCATCACTCACCTCTCCTGGTGCTCCCCATGAGCATCAGAGACAAACCACTTCCCCTTTGACTCCCACTGAGTCATTGGGACATACTCACTCTTCTGTGACTCCCACTGAGCCACAGCTTCCTGCTACATTCAGTCTTCCATCCAAGGATGGGGGGGGTCCTTTGATATCTACTAAGGGTGTTATACACTCTCAGCCTCCCTTTCCTTCAGTTGTCCATCCTCCTGATGACCAGTCACCTTCATCTGTCCCTTGCACAGTTATGACTAAAGTACCTGAATTGAAAAATCTAAGCAGACCACAGAGGGAAAGGAGGCCAAATCCTAAATTTAAGGATTTTATTTGTGTCTTGACATCACTTGAAGAAGTCACACCTCAAACATATGAGGAGGCCAAGGATATCCCTCATTGGCAGCAGGCTATGGCAGATGAGTTACTTGCTCTTGATCATAACAAAACCTGGTCCTTGAGTCTCTTCCTCCAAAGAAACGAACTATTGGTTGCAAGTGAATGTACATGATAAAATACAATCCTGATGGCAATGTTAACAAGTACAAGGCTAGGTTATAAGCCAAAAGTTTTCACCAAAAATATGGGGAGGATTACAATGAATATTTTGCTCCTGTTGCAAAAACAGTTACTGTAAGGTTGATCTTGGCATTAGCAGCCTCTTATCACTGGTCTTTATCACAACAAGATGTCAATAATGCATTCTTGCATGGTGATGTAAAGGAAGACATCTACATGACTTGTCCTCAAAGACTCACTGCTGCCACAAGTTTGGTATGTAAACTTCACAAGTCTTTATATGGTATGAAACAAACACCAAGACAGTGGAACTTGACCTTGACAGCTTTTCTCCTTAAACTTGGTTTGAAACAAGTTTCTCATGATCATTGCCTCTTTGTGAAGATGACTGCTCTTGGCCCTATCCTCTTAGTGGTTTATGTGGATGATATACTCTTGACAGGGGCTTACTCAGAAGCCATTTCTTACATTAAAGAAGCATTGCATGTTAAATTTACTAGCAAGGACCTTGGCAAAGCATCTTATTACCTTGGATTGGAAATTATCACCACTTGTACAAGTTTGTATGTTAGTCAGTCTAAGTTTGCAGCTAATATGCTTCTTGAAGTTCAGGTTCCACCCAATGGAAGGGCTCACACACCTAGCCAGGTTCTTTAGAAATCAACTAATGAGGGTCTTTTATTTGATGCTCCCAAGCTTTACAGAAAGCTCATTGGAAAATTACTTTATCTTGCATTTTCAAGACCAGACATATGTTTTGCAGTGCAGCAACTTAGCCAGTATATGCACAAACCAACCTTGGCTGATTGGGAAGTTGCAGTTCATCTTCTCCAATACATTCAGAATACACCATCCTTGGGATTGCATTTTCCTTTTGACGATCCCCTCATCTTGACAGCCTATACTGATTCTGATTGGGGCAATTGTACAGCTACTAGAAAGTCCTTGAGTGGCTACTGTATTTTCCTTGGTAGCTCTCTCATTGAATGGAAATCGAAGAAGCAGAGTGTTGTATCCAGATCCTCTACAGAAGCAAATTTATAAAACCTTGGCTGCTGTTACAGCTGAGGTTCTATGGCTTACCTATGTTCTCACTGAAATTAAGATCACCATTCCTCTACCAGTGTACATCTATTGTGGCAATGAATCTGTTCTCAAACTTGTTAAAAATCCAGTCCATCATGAACACACGAAACACATCAATATTACCTGTCACTTCATCCGTCAACATTATCAATCTAAGGTCATTTTGCCAGAGTATGTTTCCACAGATTTGCAAATAGCTAACATGTTTACAAAGGCTCTCTCTTCCAAGGTCTTCCACAAGCATTGCTCCAAGTTGAACTTGTGTGGCCCCCCAAGTTCAACTTGCGGGGGGATGTTAGGATTGATGGAGTCAATGGCCATGCAGAGAAGTGTGCAGAAGCTACTGATGCAGAAGATAGACTTGGTGTTGGTTAACATTTAAGTGCTCAGTGGCATTTTTTGTGAATACTTGTAGTGGCACTTTTGTAGTTTTCTATTCCTTTCCTTTCACGTTTTGCCCTTAGTTGCTAGTGCGATTCTTTTAGTATATATATGTGTTACTAGTGTACAGCAACGGTAATATTCTATTCAATACTCAAAATTTCTGTTGATTTCTTCTTCCCCAAATCTCATCTTCTCAATGGCAGTTAAGGTTCATCCAATCTCACACATGCTCGACGACGGCACAAATCAAATCAACCTATATTTGTAAGGTGATCGAAATCTAAGCTTCGACTTTCTTCTTGATGATGATTCAAAACTTAATTAAAGCTAATCCGATTTAAAATTGAATAAATTAGACAATATATTTATTTGTTATCAGGAAGTAATAATATTACATCAATGTTTAGGACGAGGGTTTGGAGGATGCCCTAGCATCGATAAGCACAACCACAGAGGGGTTTGCCTTGGCCAGTTAAACAATAGGCATTGACAAGAGTAGGATAGTTGTTTTTGCATAACGGCACACACTCTCCCACTCCTTGTGTATCACAAAACGATGGCCATGTGTAAGTGCAAATGTTGTCCGAGGGTTGCACCTTTTCATTCTCTGCGCGCACCAAAACTTTAACGATAATAATCTAACCTATAGTATGAATACAAACACACCAGTGAGGAAAACTGTTTTTCATGATAAAACTTAATAACATTTATATATTAAAAAAAATTACAAGCTAATGATACTAAATGTTGTTACTATAAATTCTATCTCTATTTTACCAAAGAAAAATAAAAGAAATGAAATGAAATTCATCACAAAAGGGACACTATTATATTGTCATTAATTGGTGAATATGTATATTTTCATTAAATTGCCATGTATTGTTGGCATAAATTAAGTTGTCTTTGAAAATAAATCCTAACATTATTTAATTTATAGTTAACTCATAATTTTAGAATTGAAAAGTTCAAAACTTAATAGATAAGACTAAGCACAATTCCAAATAATTATTTAATTAATTAATCTACCATGGGTAGCTAATTACAGGGCAAAAAAATTAAACGAATTAGGCAATTTGAATAAACTTATAAAATGTTTATTTAAAAATATGTTTAAATATATAAAAAAATAAATTTTCATAATATAAGTAAATTATTTTTTTTCGCTAGCATCGCTAAAAAAAATTAAAAAACCCCCACAAAAGAGACGGGGAACCCTATAGTATATCAAAGGGGCAGTCAGAACCGAGGCAACCACACACCGGCTGCATCCGTGCGGACTGCATCACGGACTTCATCCGGCGGGTAGGCCCACGTAGTAAAAAACTCATCTTCACGCGCTCCACGTCGAGCCAGGCCATCAGCGACAACATTTCCTTCACGAAGGATATGTGTAAAAACGCAGCAATGGAAATGGGCCCTGATTTGTAAGATGTGGGCGAGCACCGTCGTCAACCTATGTCCAGGGATAGGAGCTTCCCTAATCAGTCTTAAAGCTTCCTGTGAATCCGAATAAATATGAATATCCAGCAATCCACAACTCACTGCCAGCACAAGGCCCTGATACAAGGCTTCCATTTCAGCTTCCAAATTAGTCTTAATACCAATAAAACCCGAGGCACCCACAAGCCATTGACCATCCGGGGAGCGGATCACAGCACCGAAACCCGAGCGCCCCGGGTTGCCATAAGAGCTGCCATCAACGTGGATAATGAAGTCCTGACTAAAAAGAAAATTCCAATGTACCCACAGAGGACTCAATCGAGGCCGGGTTGCCCCTTGACCAGCAGCCTGACTTACCCCTCATTAAAACCCAAGTAATTAAGACTTGGGGTCTCCGGGATCAAGATCTGAAACGGCATACCCATCAAAGGACAAATAAACAGTTTTTTAACTTATTTAACTTACTTATACTTATTTCATGAGCTCATATAAACATATAAATAAGAAAATAAATAATTATTTTTAAATATAAATCATAAGAACTAAAAAATAAAAGGCCTTATTGTCCACCACCTCACTTTTCTTTTCAAGGTAAAATTTATTTATTATTGGAAACAGCGGGCGAGCAATAAATTCGGACTCCCAACCGAATACACGGTGAGAACCCACAGAGAAGCCAATTGGAAGGAAAACGAAAGATTTATTACCCAGTGTCTGACTTGAGGTGATTGCAAACAAGAGAACCATCAAATAAACTGATTTTATAATTTTGTCCATCTGTTTTTGAAATTAGAGAAATGCAGAATGTGTGAGATGTGGTTGATAATTGTGAGGCCCTTTTATATACAAGGAAAAGAGAAATATGTAATAAGATTTTAAGGTTACATATTATATATAATATATCATATTAAACTAATATTATATTCTATATGCATACTATAATATTATTTTACACCCCACTAATCTTTGGTAAATAAAAAGAAATTAAGGGGGTATATATATTCTTTCAAATTTATTTTATACATTTGTCTTAAGGGGATTAGTATCAAGTTCAAATTAATTGTCACTTATCCATTCATTTACACTATTATTTTTATTTTTTTCTAATTTCATAAATCATTAAGCTATTGTCCACATCATTTTTCGTTTTCAAGACAATCATTAGTGTTATTTTTAACTTTATTAATTTTCTTTATGTATTTGTATAACCTTAAAAAGACAAAAATATAAAAATGAGTGAAATCAAGTAAATTTATTATAATATCCATGATTGGATGATATCGAATAATGATTTAAAATGATTGCAAAACTACTAATGTCAATAAAGTGCATGTTTCTTTTCTGGTGATCATCCCATAAAAATTTCAAAGTTAAGTGTGTCGACCTTGGAGTAGTTAGGGGTGGGCGTTCGGATCGGGTTATTCAGGTACCCGATCTGAACCCAAATTTGTTTTTAGGTTGGGGTCGGGTAATGTTTTAAAATATTTTGGGCTCGGATATCCAAAACTGAACTAGAAAATTGGGTGCCTAAACTTTTGATTTTTTTTTTAAATGTATATGGCTTCTTTATTTGCAATTTTTATCTTCTATTTTTCCCCCCAAAAAAATACACACAAGTCTTTTTAATATAATTTCCCTTATTTTAAATTATTTGTTATTTAAATTTAAAATTAATTCTTTTTTACATATTCACAAAATTCTACCACACCAATTAGATCATATTATTCATATGGTGAAATAAATTTAAATGAAGAATAAAAAAAAATTATGACCTCTAACTAATACTACTAGAAAAATTTTTAAGAATAAAAATGAAAAATATGTTTAAAAAATCTCAAAAAAAAAAAAGGAGAGTTACCATATTAGTAATTACTCAAAAAAGTGTTGGGTGCCCACTTTGGTAGGGTTAGGTTATAGCAAAAAATGCTACCTGAAATTTTGGGTACCCGACCTGACGCCTACCCCAAGGAGTAGTTGTGGGATAAGTCGCATGTAAAGTTTTTCACTATGTGTGTGAGTGAGGCCAAAGCATATTGAGAGGGACCTGTGTTGATTTGTAGGGTCATTCTTCAATATTGGAAGGCACGTAACTACTAGCCACCGGCCCTGCAGTGGGCCATTGTATTACAGATGGTATCAAAGCGAACCCGCAACCGCACACTGTGCTAGGAATACCCATCAGTCGCCTAGCGGGGCAACAATCCTTAGGGATTTTAAGTGTGATCAAGGCGCAATGAGGACAGTGTGTTCTCAAGTGGGAGAGAATATAATACCGCGGGATGGGGTGATGTTGAAAAATGACTTAAAATGATTACTCATATGAGTAAAGTACATTTTTCTATTCTAGTGATTATTCTATAAATACTTCAAAGTTAAGCATGATGGCATTGGAATAGTTGTGGGATAGAAAACCCCCGAGAAGTTTCTTCAGGTGTGCTTGATGAGGCTAAAGCATACTAAGAAAGACATGTGTTGATTTGTAGAGTCATTCTTCACTCTTGAAAGACACATAATCACCATCGGCTCTGCAACGGGCCAAGGTGTTACACTTATCCAAAAAAATACTAAAGTGCCTTAAATGTAATATTTCGATCTTTAAAACTGGGAAATGTTCCCACCTCTCACATGATTTAGGTTATTGTTTTAAAATGAGTCAACCTAGCAAGCTAAGGCTAAAGTTTTATGCATAAGTTCCAAAATTTTAACGTGCATTGCTTTTAGTAAATCATTCATTAGATGGTAGCAGTGAGAAATTAACGAGTTCAAAAAACTGTTTACATTTCCAAAATGGAATATAAAGTAAATATCTCTCATCCCCACATAGTCACGATTCCTCAATGTGCCAATGACGTGGTGCATCCTCGTGTCCTACATCAACGTCTGCTTTTCAATATAAATTGTGTAGTCACAACCATTATAAAACATATAACGGCCTACAAACTAAGTAGAATAATAATGGTACGGAAAAATCATATAATATATAGATACAAATGAATAGGCAACCCAATTAGCATAGTCAATTAGAAAGGTCACAGGTGAAATCAAATTCTTGAAGCACAATGTGATCACTATCAAGATTGTTTTATCAAACAAAATATTAACTTATTCAACTAATAGTTAATTAGGTCTTCATCTCAACCAATTCAATCAATTAATCGGTAGGTTATCATTAATAATTGGTTAATGGGTGGTGGGGCAGTTGGCGGGGCAGGGATAATCCACTTGCCCCATTTGCAAAATGGGAAAAAAAATCCACCACGGCCGTGGGCACTCACTGACATTCCTAGTATCCAATTTTGATAAGTAGATATCTATAGCCAAGTCTTAAATAAAAGGATAGTTCGATTTACGTGATTTACATGTTTTCAGGATTAAATTCTAACCTGCACTATTTGTATCTTTGACCATGAGCCCTTGAGTGATAAGACTAACACATCTATGTTTCACATATTATTCATAAATGAAATGGCAACATTTATTGTAGGATAACCCACATTAACAATTAAATATGCTGGAATACGTGAGAGAAATTCATTTGATGGAAATCCGTCGTAAGAAAGTATCCAAGTTTGAATTTGTATTCCGTAGTATAAAAATAGCCATGGGGTTCTAAAATACTAAAACGTACTCATGTCATACTTTATCCCAAGCTATCGGCTTATAATCCAAAAAGGGGGGTAAAATTTGAGTTAGGATTCAAATCCATGCAGGATCAAGAAATGACCCATGATCGAGAAAATGAGGCAAGATTGAGAATCAGAATTCTCAATCATATGGTTGAAATACTAAGGTCGAAATTTTACATATGTTTGCGGATCATTTTTATTTTTATTTTCTTTTGTTTTCTATTGTCATTTCAACTCATCCTTGGACGTGTTCTGATTTCACTTTTAAAGCTTGTATTTTCAAATATGTGCTCTTCTATTAGGGGTATTTCATCTTATGGCCAGTAAAATATTTTTACCTTTAAAAAACAATGTACAATTTCCACCATGTTCATCTAATTTAATAAATTTAGCTACCTATCAAAGCTAGCTTATGTTGTGGACAATTGGACATAAGCCACCAATCATTATTCTACCAATTTCCACCATGTTCATCTAATTTAATAAATTTAGCTACCTATCAAAGCTAGCTTATGTTGTGGACAATTGGACATAAGCCACCAATCATTATTCTACCTTCACGAATCAGGATTCTTTCCTTAGGGATTTGGTGGCTAGTAAAGAAGTGAAATTCCCTAGAGGATCCAACATTGGACTTATATATGTTATCTCGAAATTTGGATTTAAATTTGGGTTGATGTTGGATATGCCCAATTATTCAAAAAAAAAAATTGAAGATAATAATATTAATCAACCAAGATTCATGCACTTACAAGGACAAAACTCATCTTTGTACAAGACTCGAACAAGTTTGAGAATTAGAAATACTAGACTAAGTGCAGAAAAGTAAGTACAAGGAATGTAAAGGACTTAAACTAAAATACTGGAAAATAAAGATAAATATATGAGGCTTGATTCAATTGGTGTTATGATGCCCCTTCAACACTGCCTTCAATCCTTTTATAAGTACATGTAACTTGGTGGTCACTCCTTATGACAACACTTTTATGATAGGCTATAAACGCCATAATTACCAATTTCCTCATGTTGCTTGGTAGCTACTCCCAAACATTTCTATGACATTCATAACGGCCACATACTAGCCTCATAATTTTTCATAATGTCAACTTATTATTTACCTTTGTGCTCATGTAAAGCCCCCGACTAACCCAAGCGGAAACGCTACTATTGTACCAGCTTATCTGAACTAGTGACTAGTTAATCCAACTTACTGGTACAAGGTTGAGTATATTAAAACATATAAACACATAAGGGATATAATACTTAAGTTTTTCATACCTTAGAAAGCAATTAACACGGAAGCATAATAGCAATAATCATTTCCAAATAAAACATGCTCAATGAGCCATCAACATAATCATCCTAACAAAAGGTGCCTTCAAGGCTATCAAGTCAATCATATATAAAAATCAAGTATCGCATACTTTGACCACCAGTCGGCATAAAATATAAACACATAGTGATACTAGAGGCATCTCCTCTCACATATCCTAACATAGACATCATACTAATCAAGTCATAAATGTCCACAGTAGTCAAAGTAGATAAACATATAAAAATGCAACCTAAGTCTAAGGTGATCCCTCTCAAACCCGAATCTCGAGAATGATCAAGCAACAACACATTTAAAAGATCTAAAAAAGAAAATAAAGAAAAAGGTTAGTACAAATATTGAGTAAGGGAAAAGAAACAAGCTAACATGGAACAATAATAATAACAGTAAAAGAAATACATTAAACATTATGTCGTCGCATACCAGTACTTCAACCACAACATACATTCATGGATGCTCGTGATGCATGAATCTAACATATACCTATCTATCCTAAATGCAGCCACCTAGTCTACGTAAGAGTGTTCTACTTACCAAAGTGGCAACAGTGTTCAATGTAAACGTCAACTGTGGGTTCTCCACTCACAATCCATTACACATATGCCATTGATCTAGGTGCTAATGAAACCTTGTTCTAGCTAGACCACAAGCCTCAGTCATGCTTGACTTGCCAAAGCCCAATAATAGCATCATGTCACAAAAGTCCTAAACACGCATACCATCATCATACATCATATTACTAAAATGATCACACCTAGAAGCTACTAGGTACACATGCCAAGTCATCTCAAGAGATTTATAGCTTATTTCAAGTCCACATGCCACTGGGTACCTTTTAACAAGTTATAACCATTTTTCAACAATTCTCTCAATAATCTATAAACCCAAGATATTACTATATAATCATCATTAGTCTTTCAAGCAATGTCCAACCACATTAAGAGAAGAGGTGATAATATCATAATTGCACCAAAACCTCACAAAAATAAGCCAAACAATGGCCTGTTGTGGTCCGTGGCGCAGTTATGTGGATCTTGCCTCAAACTGTGCAGATAGAACATGTACCATCGCGGTCCGGTCACAATCTTAACGGACCATGCCGCCGACCGCGACACCTCTGCAAAAGCAAAACACTAGATTGAACAACCCCAAAATTGATTTCAAACTCCTTACCTTAAACTCCGGCATGGCTAGCAATCCTCCAACAAGTCCCAAGTCCACCAGTATTCTTCAAATCCAAGCAAAAAGCTCAAAAACAACTAACAAGCCTTAAGTCCAACCAATCCCAAAAATTTAACAAATCAACTAAGGGCTTTAAACAACAAAGGAAGAACTCTAAGATTATTAAGAACATAAATGACTTGCCTCTACAGAAGATCTATCAAGCTCTCAAGCCTCCCACTAGTTTTCCTTGCTCCCCGAGCTCCTCAACAAGACAATAAGCTCGCACACAATGCATGTCTGCACTGTTCAATATGGATCTAGAGGACAAAAGTCTGAACGTGATCCCGTGGTCCTCACAGCGGTCCCCGGTACTGCGTGAGAAATTGAGCTTGACACCACACCCCAGGCCGCGTCAACTCCCTAATTTCAACATGAAGAGATGTTTTTCAAATATTAAGAGGTGGAATCCAATAGGTGACTAATTTGGGTCATTACAGCCCAAGTATTTTAAGATGCCACATTAATTGCAAAAACTTAGCCATCACAAACTAGGCAACTTTGGACTCCATTGTGTCTAACTTAACTCAAAGGTTAATGATAACCATCCATTTTCATGGACACTATCATAACCTTCAACAACCACTAATCCCTTTGATTGCCACTATTTTAACCATTTAGGACATATTAGGCCAATTTTAAAATAATAATCAGTTTATGTGTTAATGCCTAAAATTTTCCCATGCCTTATTTTGGCAGGCTAACATATACATGTATAATTTCCATATTTTCATAGTAACCCCAAATCAAGTACGTAAATCTAATAGTGGCAGCATGCAACATATGATTGAAATTCTCCAATTGCTCTTATAGGATTGAAGATCGAGATTCCTGATATCTCAATCCTACCTCGATTAAAAAATAAAAACTTCTCGAGATCGAGATTCTAGTTATCTCGATCCTACTTCCATTATAACTCTTGAATTTAGTCAATTCCAATTTTCTTGATCTGTGGTCCTACAATCTCGTAAAGTTTTTCTAAGTCGGAAATCCTTTTCTCTTTTGTTTAATTCTGTCATTGACTTGTTGAAGCATCAAGTGTTCATGAATATGAACATCCCATTACTGAATTTCTCGGTTTAGCTTAATTAGTCCATAATGAAGTCATCTTCCAATTACCTTAATAAATTCTTTTTAATAATTAATTTGCAAAAAATATGTCCATAAAATTCTATGTTGTAACATAATATATGCACAAAATTTATTAGAATAACAATGAAATATTTGGTTTATCAAACCACCACATGTAGACGGATCCGTCAACCGTGGCACAATGCCACAACACCAAGTTTGGATGATATATGATTAGTTTTTTACGTACGTGGCTTGTAATGTTTGGGATATTGGTTGAATTTGTAGGGAGTTTGCAAATATTCGAAATTTGGAAGTTTGAAACTTGTGATGTTGGCATAAATACAATTACTAGTTTAGTTTGCTAATGTATCGAGTTTGTAGTACGTGGTTGTGGGTGAAAATGTTCTCACTTCATGTAACCAATTATATATGAAGATATTGATTAGATTTTTAATTTTTGACGGAATATTTCCAAATGTGATTACAATAGGCATTACGTGGCATTTTTTTAGACTTGTGTTTTGGGTTGTTTATGTACAAATTTGAATGCCAGAATTTTAAATATATATATATATATATATATATATATATATATATATTTTATCCAGGAGATGTCCATGCACGAACATGGGGTCGTCGCCTGCTAATAGGCTTAGCAAAAAAGTAAAGTCCATCGTCGGCCCTTGGCCAATTCACCGTTGCTTCATCCATCCCATCTATTGCCCAAGGTGACCGACAGAGGGCAGCAGATCGATAGGGCGTGGCCAACCCTCACCTAGACATCCAGTGACGGGTTAGGCAATGAAATGATGTTGTCGGCTTGTCGCATGGCCGCATCTATTTGTAGTAATATAGAGATTTTATTTTTGTCTCTAGACAATTAATATTATTTATTTATTAAATTATTTCTTTTCTTGGGACAACACGTACTCTTATCTTGTTTCCTCTACTTTATTAATTAGTACATTTCTGTATGTAATTTTTTTCTCTCTTTTTCAACCCATGCAACTTATTGGGATCCAATTTTTTGTGTGCACACAATGCAAATTAAACCAACATATATATTTGTTCCTTGAGGATGATTCCAAATAAGCAAGAACTGCAATTATATCTACTAGGTCTTTTTGTTGAAGTATATAGTAAGGTGAAATTTTACGTTAACTTTTTGTTCAAAATTCAAAAACTTAAAGTTATTCCGAATGAACGTTGAATAAATTAAACCATATTTTTATTTTTATTTTTATTAGTAAGTAATTAATATTACATCAATCTTTACTAAGCGAATGCCTTAGCAACGATACACGCAGCCACAGGTGGGCTTATCTAAGCCAGTTAAACAATAGGCATTGATAAAAGTTGGAAATCTACTTTTGCATAATGGCACACACTCTCCCACGCCATATTTATCACACAACGCCGGCCATGTGTAATTGCAAACTTGCTCCGTCGGCTCCCGCTCTTGATGCTCTGTGCGTGCAACAATTTTTAAGATAATGGAAGGAAAATAACTCCTATAATAAGAAAAGTGCTAAAGTTTCTATAGAAACTTGTCACCGATAAAATATAAAGTAGATTTAAATTTAAAATGACAAAATTCGTGTCCTACAAAACTTGCAGTTTTAATGGATTTCTTACCAACTGTCTCACTTGAGGTGATAGCAAACAGGAGAGCCATCAAACAAACTGATTTTGTAATTTTGTCCATTTTTCTTTCAATTAGAGAAATGTAAGATGTGTGAGGTGTGTTGATAGTGCTGAGGTCCTTTTATATGTGACGAAGAATGAAATATGTAATAATATTCTTTCTTTTGAAAATATTTAATAATATTCTAGGATTACATATTCTTGAGTAATCAAAAGTGGTGGATTAATTAAATTATATGTGTAGTATCTCCCTTTTGTAATAAGTTAACAGCTTAATTTCTTTTGATGTGTCTCTCTTTTTTCCTTTTGATCTCTTTATGTGACAATTGACTAGTGATTATTGATTAATATGACTAGTGTCCCTTTTTAAATACCATGTTAGAAGGGAAGATACTAGTAAACCACATACTCACGCCATTCGACTTGTGATTACTACTAAACCATTATATGATTATGAGTTTCTTTTTCCCAGTCATATATATTCCTTTAGAACTCTAAAATTATTCCACAATAATATATAAATGGTCCAATTTCTGAATTTCAGCAATGCTCCTCCCATATCCCTAATCGGTACACACTCGCATATAGGTATTGACAGGCCAATGAGTGATTTCTACAATTCTACTTCTCTAATTTACACACATGACGTTGAAAGTTAGAGATGCATCATTATTGTTGTAAAGTTTGGAAGTTCCTATGATATTGCTTGAACTTGCTATAGGGTGGGTTGAATTTGGTAGATATGTAGTTGTTTTCATGTGAATGCCTAAAAACATTGTTAGAGAAAGAACCTGTTGTTAAATTGATCATGTTTTACGGACAATGAATTACCTATCTCTTTAGTAGTTTTCTGTAACAATCCGGCCCGCTATAAGGCTGAAGGTGATTATGTGTCTTCTCGGATTGAAGATTAACCCCATAAATCAACCATGTTCTTTTTTTAGTTGTTTTGGCCTCACTCGCGCACACCCTGGGAATGGGGTGGTTTAAAAGGATTGAGAAAGTACTTGTATCAACAATGTGCACCTTTTCTTTTCTGATAGTCATCCCATAAGAACTCCAAAGTTAAGCGCGTTGATCCTAGAGTATATGGGATGAGTGAGCCCCTGGGAAGTTTCCCAACATGTGCGTGAATGAAGCTAAAATGCACTGAAAAATAACCTGTATTGATTTGTGGGGCAATCTTCAATCCCAGATGACAGGTAATCACCTTCGGCTCTATAGCAGGCCGGGGTGTTATATAGTCAGACGTACTATACTTTGCTAAAGTTGGGATAATTCATTTGAATAGGTGGACAATGCTGGAACTTTGTACACTTGAATCGAGTTTGACGTGAGGTGCAATTCATCAAATATAACTGTGATGCTCTGCTTGTGGAGAGGTATGCTCTTCCATCTTTGATCTTGAATAAATTCCTTCGATTTGTCTCACTTGATTCCTTTTGATATGTTTATATGACAATTGTCTATGTATTTATTTATTCTAAAAAGTTCGTAGCAAGCTTAGTTGTTCTTCTCTAGTCATATAGCTCACTCACTTAATTAAAGGATGTAAAGCTTCTTAATTAATTATGTTGTTTCTATTATAAACCTTCAAAGCCAAAAATTAAAGCATAGAAGGATAATGAAAAGACCAAATCTGTGGGAAAACTGACAGTAGCAAAGCACGACCTTTGAGTAAAATGATGTTTCCATCATGTATAACTCTTCAACATTGGTAACTACAGTTTGATAGCATCAATTGATCAATAGGCATTCCTTGACCAATGTATCCTGTGAGTATCATCAAGAGTGTCGTTAAGTATGAGTAACAATGCACAAGCATAGCTCATCCATCATTGGCACAAGATTTATGTATAAGTTCCTTAATAGATTATACTTTCTACATAAGCTTAAGGCAAACACAACAAGAAAATTCACGAATTGTAACGGAAAATTTTCATGACAATAGCCTAATTTAGTTACAAATACTGTGTTCCAATAGAATTTGCAACTAAATAATTTTTGTCTATAAAAAAGGGTACTGTTAACACCCGAAATGTAAGAATGGTCGCGACTATCACAAGCCACAGTCATAAAACAAGGCCGATGTGCTAATTGGCCTAGGAATTAGTGTGGAGGGCCTTTATGTTGGGCTGTGAGAAATATAAGGGCTGACGGAGCACGGACAGGGCCCAGACAGACCCAATATGAAGAATTTGGCCGAAAACAAACACGGTCGACAACATAGGAAGAAGGGTCGTTAAACCCAGAGAAAGACCAAGGATTGACCTAGGAGGGGCTGGGCCGATGAGCAATTACAAAAGAAGAACTGTCAAAGCATATCAAAGCAGTTACCCACATGATTCTGGATGGTTTTCCACTCATCATTGTTGTAATGAGTAGCAGACCTTTAAAAGCTTTTTAGTAACAGCGTTAGTGGTAGTGGACAGTTTTGTAGACTAGTAACTCCTATAGGTTATACCTGTATAAATATCTCTTCTTGCCATGGACTACGGGTCGCCGATAGACCACCCCAAAGCACTTATCTTTTTACCTTTATTGCTTTATTTAAAATGCTTTCCTAGGACTAGTGCAGTAAATATTAATTCGAGATTCTGTCATTCCTCCGACAATGCGGTTGTTGATTTCGAGGAATCAAGTCAAGAAATTGGTTCTATTGCCGGGAAACAACCAGTTGCGTTTCTGCTTGGTTGCATACTGAAGATTCATTAGTTGGGATAACAAAAGAATTCACAACGTCTGAAAAACGTTGTTGTTTGTTTTGTTATACCACAGTGGATAATTTTATCACCCTGCGCTCAGGCAGAAGAATACCGACGGTGTCAAAATTTCCAGAGATGACAACCAAGGTATTGGTACCACTGGCGCGTCTTTCACGTCGATTCGAAGCCCATTGATAACTCGTGAAGGAGATACGGAAGTAACCCCTTCACCTCCTCCTCCTCCCCCGAGAGCTACGAGCAGTCGGGTAACTACAACAAGCACATACGTGTTGGATTCCCTTTATCTAGGACTGATGCCCCAATACGTGTTCGATCAATGGACTTCCTTTTCAGAGACCATGGGTGCGTATTTGCAATAGAAAATAGTGCCCATGGTTGCGCCAAGTGAGAGCCGTTTTACGGCTGGAACCGATGTCCCTCCCCATGGGGCACCAATGGTTCCTACCAATGCCACGAGTAGCGGTGGCTACCAGGCGCCTACGAGGTATGCCCCTAAATAATTTCCTGATTTTGGACCGTATCAGCGTATTCATTTTGGGAGTTATGTCCTACTGGCAGCTTACTACGGCCAGGGGCCTTAATACCATGTCTCTAGACCAATGCCTACTACTCAGGCCACAGGATACTCCGCCACATCAGACGGTCCCATTGATCCTAGATGGAGTCAACTAGTCCCGCTTGAGTATGTGATGGCCCAACAATATCCTTTCGTTCAACACGGGGGATATCCGGCTACCCCTACTGAAGGGGGATACCAGCAGGCACCATCAGAGCCAGCCGCTCCAGTGGCAGTGCCACCAATGGTTGTGCTTCCTCCTTCGCCGTCGATGCCGACGCAAGTGCCCCCTGTACCGACACAAGTCTAGCAGCCATGTCCTGTGAATCTGCAAGACATGGTTGCCAATATCATTGCCGTCTAGTACGACGATCATTTATGACTTCTTGCTCGACCTGTTTATCGGAAGCCCTATCCTCACTGGGTAGAGCAGAGGCACCCACTATCAAGGGGTAAAGCTTCTGATTTTATTGCCCTTTTTGGGGATGACAAGGGGTGTTCAACGTGCGGGGCCCTGTCGAGGCCATTTTCGCACTATTTTTTTTGAATTTTTTTTATTATCAGATTTTTGAACAATCCCTTGCCCTTCCCAAGTCCTCCCTCTGCCATCTCACTGTCAATTTCTAGATATTTTTATCAGGTTTGGTTGAGAGAAAATTTCTAAATAGATGAAATTCACAAAGGTTGAAAAGTTAGAAATGAAGAAAACGGGCGGTGCGAATAAATTTAAGGGCGGTATATAATAAAACCCAAAAAATAAAGTAAAATTAAATATTTGATTTGATATTTTTATATTTATTTTATGCGTAGG
>MAYD01762633.1:0-14005 GCA_001909325.1 Ruellia speciosa
AATGAGGTCTTTTATTTGCCTTTAACCGAGCTTATTATGGGGTTTAGGATTAGACTCCGTGATAAGTTAGGTGTGGCGGTAACGTGTCCAGTTTATGGGAATTGGGGCGTTACAAAATGGCATCACAGTAAATTCAAAATGTCCATACCTCGTCCTGAAAGCCGTCTTCGGCCGGTCCGCCTCAGCCACTCGGATCTGATGGTATCCAGATCCCAGATCGATCTTAGAAAAAGTGCACGCTCCTCTCAACTGATCGAACAAGTCATCAATACGGGGCAGTGGATATTTGTTCTTAACTGTGATCTGGTTCAATCCCCTGTAATCAATGCACATCCGAAGGCTACCATCCTTCCTTTTCACAAACAGAACTGGAGCGCCCCAAGGCAAACTGCTCGGCAGGATATAACCCTTATCCAGCAACTCCTTCAACTGAATGCTTAGTTCCCTCAATTCAGCAGGAGTCATACGGTATGGTGCCTTCGAAATCGGAACGGAGCCAGGCACAAGTTCAATCAAAAATTCAATCTCCCGGACGGGTGGGAGACCAAGAATCTCATCAGGAAAAACGTCCTCGAATTCGAAGACAATAGGAATATTAGAGGCAGTCGAAACGGCTGCACGCAAATCGTGCACCTGGCACAGATAAGCAGGATATCCCCTACGTAATAGAGAAGCCATAGACAACGAAGACAGAAGTCTAATATTAGGCTGAACAGGAATAGGGCGATAAGAAACGTATGTACCGTGCGGGTCTCAGAACAAAATCCGCGGAATGCCACAAGCAAGATTGGCATGATGGCGTGACAACCAGTCCATGCCAAGTATAGCATCGAATTCCATCAGGCCAAACACCACGAGGTCGGCTCGGAACTCTCGACCCTCGATGGACAGACAGGCTTCAGGCAGCAATTGCTCAGATGTCCGGATCTCTCCCGAGGGCATGGAGATCGGCAGTCTATAGGGCACCAACGGCCCTAGGCCGTGCTTGCGCATGAAGTCAGAAGCAACAAAGGAGCACGACACTCCAGTATCAAACAGCACAAAAGCGGGATGTGACGCAACAAGGATAGATCCTAAGGCATCAATATTAACAAGGGCAGCCTAGTCAAGCTAACACGAAACATACGTAAAAACAAGAAAGCGACTAAATGCGTACCCGCAAGCACATCCTCACAACGCTCAGCCTCCGCCCTCTCAACCACATTTAGGCGGCCTCCACGCCCTGCCTGAACCTGTCTCCCTCGATCTGCCACCGCTCCTCTCTGTGGCTGGGGCTGTCTGCCCTGCTGTATGCGTGGGTACTCCCGCCTACGGTGTCCCACCTCCTGACAATCCCAGCATCGGACAAGCCGGGCATCTCCCTGCTCTTGAGCACGAGGCTGCTCTCCTCTGCCTCGACCTCGTCCTCTCCCGCCGACCTGTCCACCTCCTCGGCCAACAACTCCATCAGTCCGGGCCCCGGCAAATCTCTGGCGACCTCCGCCTCTTTGATCCCTGAACTGGCGGCCGTCCCGATCCCTCTTGCGGCTCTGCCACAAGCACCGCTCATCATCTCGACCCCGCTCCACAAACAGCGCCTGATCGTACGCGGCCGTAAAGGAAGCATGCTCACGAAACCCCAATCCTAGATGGATATCGGCCCTCAGGCCGTTAATGAACCTCTTCACACGGTCCACGTCTGTGGATACTAATTCAGGTGCGTAGCGCATCAACTCTGTAAACTTCTGGTGATAAGTCATCACCGTCATATCGTCAGTCTAAGTCAAATCCAGAAACTCACGCCGCTTAGCGTCCAACATCTCAGGAGTATAAAAATGAGATCGTAGCGCATCCCTAAACTGGGTCCATCCGAAGTCGGCCCTGGCGGTCAACATCTCATCGCTGCCAATCCACCACTGGAGTGCAGGCCCTGCCAAGAAGTGTGAGGCTACCAGCACCCTGCGGTCCTCTGGGCACCCAATGTGTTGAAAAATCCGCAATATCTGATACGCCCAATCCTCGAAGACCAACGGATCCGCCCCTCCTGAAAACGTCGGCGGTCTGTGCCGAGTGGCCAGATCCAGGTAGTTCACATGAGCCTGGACTGGCTGCGCTATCCCTGCCATCGCCTGAGCCGGGACAGCCTGAACTGGGACGCCTTGTCAGCCCTGCACTGTCTGAAGGACAACCATCAACTGCTGCATGAAGGCGATCAGATCGAATTCCGCTACAGCTCTCGGCTGCTGTGCCCCAGGCACCGGTCCACCCTGAGGTGCCTCATGCGTCCCCTGATTTGGAGGCGCATCCTGTCGGGCTGATTCTGCTGTCCCTGGGGCGGCTGCTCTGCTCCGTTATTATCCTGTACGACCTCCTCAACCCCATTCTCAACGCTCCTATCTGCAACTGGGGGTTCGGGGTTCCGTCTGGGCCTACCTCATCGGCCCGTGCCTACAGCTCGTCTGGGATGCATCCTAACCTAAGGCAAGGTTAAAGGGTTAGCAATAATACCCTACAGTTAGTAGCGAAGGAAAGCACAAGAACCACATCGCATAAGAAAAGAAAGCAGCAGAGCATAAAACATCTCACAGGAGTTCCCACAAGTCCACCGCTGAATCAATATTCAGGGGGCGAGACTGTGGGTTGCGCAGACCCGAAAGACAGAGTAACAATAAAAATGCAGATCCTAAACTATATACAAACCCTCGCACACTCTCACCACCTATATCTAACCAGGTTTTATAAATTAATGGAGCACACAGGCTCTGATACCACTCGGTAACGCCCCAGAAAGAAATTTAAAATCTTTTTGGCAACATTACTGCCGTACCAGTTTACTTAAACTAGTGGCCAGCTAGCTTAAGCGTGCCGATACGAAGCCGGGTACAACAAACAAACAGGGGTTACAATGATTAATTAATGTCTTACATGCACGAAAAGCAGAAATCAAGCAAAAGGAATCACTAGTATAATATTAACAGCATCCACAAGCCATATGGGTCATCCTGACCAAATTACAAAAGAATCAGCATATCCGGGCCTCCCGCCCTGTGTCATCCATCACAACAATTCTCATAAGACAAGAGTATGGCCACAGGCCGGTGATAATGTAAATCATATCACAGTTCACAAAAAGAAATCAAAAGCAGGCAATGGATGCATCCTATACTAGTGTCCACTCAAACCCCACTCTCATGTCATGCAGCTACGCCTCCAGGAGGATCTATAAAAGAAAGAAAGGCAAAGGGGTCAATACAAAGTACTGAGCAAGGGATAAACGGAAAATAAGAATAAAGATCATGCGTAAAGGGAAGTCATAACAAAGGTGAATATTAATAAGACATCACACCGTCCCATACCGGTGCTTCAACCACAAGCATACACATAATGCATATGATGCATGGCCTAACATACACCTATCTAACCTATATGCAGATTCAGAAGATATGCCTAGGTCGGCTCCTACCTAATGCTCCAACCCAGGCATCCATGGTATCGCACATACCGACAATGCCACAAATCCAGACATCCATGATACTATGTGTATCGCCAATGTCTACACAATCAGGCATCCATGACAACTAAGTGTCAACAATGCCAAGCCCGTCAGGCACCCATGATACTATATGTATCGTCAATGCCACAACAACGCAGACACTCCTGATGCTCCGCACACTGACAGTGTCGACTCTATGCAAGCAATCCAAGTTTGGCCTGCCACGGCCACATATCGGCACTCACTACGCGAATGCTAGTAATAGCTCAAACACAATGAGTCCTCATCCTTCCTAACTCATAAAATCACATGCCTTCAAGGTGCCACATTTCATAATCATGCCTTCAAAACATCAATAACTCAAGTCATAATCCACAATCCCCTCACTTATGCATATATCAATCCAATAACCTCAATTATATCAAGAATTCTCCCAATTTACCTTCTTAGGCCATTAGAGTCATCATATTACACAATATCAACTTCCAACATAAATTTCACATAGGCAAGGCACAATGCAATTCCAACAGACAGTGAGGAACAGGGGACATAATTATAATCAAGCATCACAGAATGAAAAAGGAATTAAAACATCATTTTCTGGGACCTTCAGGTCCCGCGTTATTGGCACCGCGGAATTCGATTCCGCGATCGGGGCTCGCGAATACCGCGAGCCCTGCTGTCGCGCAGGCAGATCGCGCTATCGAGTTCTGACTGGAAAAACACTTATAAAAGCTTATCCCTTGTCTGTATTTTGGCCTTGTGGTGATACTCCAAGCCTTCCTTAGCAAGCTCCAAGCCCAAAAACCAAGATCAAAACCCTAACTTCATCAAACCCTAGATTTGATTTCAAACAACAAAAGAAGGGAAAACAGCCATGGATCAAGCTTCCACTCACCTCTCCTAATCACCAAGGAAAGGGTTTCAAGCCTCCCAATCCTCCTCTCTTCAAGTTCTAAGCTCAAACACTAAATAAAACTTCTTAGGGTTTTCTTCAACAAGACAACCAAACCATGACAATAACAACAAAGGAAATGGGTAGATCCTTACCTCAAGAAGCTAATCTCCAGATCCCAAGCTTCACTTCTCAAGAAATCTCCAAGGTTTCTTACTTCTAACCCCAAGAGGAGAAGAAAGGAAAAAAAGAGAAAAATGAAGAGTATTCTGGAATGCAACTGCAAAAATGAGCCAAATGCTGAAATTAGGGTTTATATAGGCCAAAGTCGACATGGGCCGAGTCTGGGCCGAGCCCAGACTCTGCGGTATCCGAAAACCGCGAGGTTTGAAGGTCTTGGAAAAATGGGAAAAAGTCGTGAAAACCTTCGGGCATTACATTAAATCAATATATAATATATAAATTATTGCTGTAATATAAAACAAAACAACAGGTTTGGCCGAGCGGTGGAAGGGTGGACTAAGGAGGGAATGGGAAGAGAAGGTCGCGGGTTCGATTCTCAGTAGGCGCATGGCATGAAGGGCAGGAGGGGGGGAGGAAAGGTCGCAGGTTCGAGACCCGCGATTTTACGTATTTCTGAAAAAGGACGACGCACATAAGGTCCGTCGCCTACATATCCGTCGCCCTTTTTCCATCGCCAAAAAGGGCGACGGATTTCTAGAAAGGGCGACTGATGGGAAAGGGCGACGGGCGAAAGGGCGACAGACAGAATTCATCGCCCTTTTCAGTCGCCCTTTACAAAAGGGCGACGGATTTCCTCAAAAGGGCGACGGATTTTTTCGTCGCTCTTTTTTCCTATTGTTGTAGTGTGTTTTTCATACTTAGTCTCACGACTAATGATGCTACGTATGGGACTAATGGCCGTGAGGACGCACTTCAGGCGAACTGATTAGGTGATCAGGTTATTACTTGATGGGTTTTGTGAGGTTAAGAGAATTCTTTGATATATAACCATGTGCTAACCTTGTATTTGGTTGCAGGTTTTTATCAATTTCATCTGTTGAACCTCATGTAATTCTTTTGTATTTGGCTTGTATTAAATAGTCAAGTCCCAGTTTGGGACATTGTTTTGACTACTATGGGTTGTATTGACCTTTACTTATTTTTATTTTTATTATTATCTTCTGTGCTTACTTTATTCCAAGTATGCAGCTGTGATCATAGGGGACGTAGCCTCCGGAAATCCAGTGTACTTTGATAGGATGAGATAATTAGGAGCCTGAACATCGAGCTTATGATGGGATTAGAGTCAGATTATGTTATAAGTTAGATGTGGTGGTGATGTGTCCGGTTTACGAAAATCGGGGCGTTATATCACACCAGTCTTAGTATGGCATGGCACCCGATGTCAGATGGACATACCAAGCGTACTATTCAGACTTTGGAGCATATGCTACAAGCTTGCGCTTTGGACTTTCAGGGATCATGGGAGGATCATTTACCTCTCATAGAGTTCTTGTACAACAACAATTACCACTCTACCATTTAGATGTCACCGTTTAAGGCATTGTACGGGCGATGATATAGGACACCGTTGTGCTGAAACGACATATCCAAGCGAGTCGTGGTGGGACCTAAGCTGATTGAGGACATGACTAGGCAAGTTCGACTCATTCAGGATCAAATGATGGAAGCTCGAAGTTGACAGAACCTTATTTGTTTTAGATCTTAAATTTTCGATGTGAAGGTGGACCAATTCTTTTCTATCTACATCCAATTTGACATGGATTTGATTGATTTAAATTCCTAAAATAATGAGTTTCTAAAGAAATTGGGATTAGCCTATTGTATATACTCTGCATTAAAATTAATGACATTATTGTTACTGATCATTAAAATCCACACCTGTAAAAAGAGAGAGGGAAAATTTTGTATGGACATTAGTGGGAGTTCCAGCCCGAGGATCGAGTTCTTTTGCGAGTATCACCCATGAAAGGGGTGAAATAATTTGGTATTCTAGGGAAGTCGAGCCCACGTTTTATTGGACAGTACCAGCTTGTAGAGCGTATGGGGAAGGTTTCTTATCAATTAGTTCTTCCAGCATAGTTAGGCAGAGTCCACGATGTTTTCCACGTATAGACTTTTAGCCCAATTTAGAGTACGAGAAGGTGCTGATTCGTATGTTAGACACCCAGATACGAGAGTTGAGGCATCGTAGTGTACTGATGGTGAAAGTTTTGTGGTCACGACACAGACACGAGGAAGCTACCTACGAGACTGAGGAGTCGATACATACCGGATACCCAGACTTAGATTTGCAGCCTTCGGCTTGAGGTTAGTACATTCATTTCAAGGACGAAATATTCTTCAGAGGTGGATGTAATACCCCGAAAATTTAGAACCTTGACCCTTGCTTGATCGTTTTGTGGTTCAGGAATTTGGTCGCGAATATGAGAGGTGTACATAGGAATGGGGATTGGTGTGTGCATTCATATTGGATTGGAATTTGTAGGTAATTTTGACACCATTTCACTCCTGGACTGATAAGCTTAATTTGGACTTCTCATTATCAGGGCCCTTGGTTTTGGACCCGCGGTCATGAAAATAGCGGTGGATACTGCGGACACCAAAAGGCGGTGGCCCATAGATATTATGACCCCCTTAGTCCGATTTTGGCATTATTGCATTTAGATAAAGACTTCACAAGTCAAAAACCTCTGTAGAGTTTAAACAAGCAAGGTGGTGGCGAAGAACATTCAAGGAGGTGACTTTGGAAGGATTTTTCACCAAAAATAAGGAGGAATTTTGGCAAGGTGACTTCAGGTAAGTTAAAGAGCACATTTATTACTACAATATAAATGGTTTAAATTCTTGATTTGAAGTTGTTTTGATGAAGAAAATTGAGTCCAAATTTGGTGAGGAATTATGGATTCTGTTGCCGATTCAAGTAGTACTTTTAGGGGCTAAATTTTGATAGGCTACGGCGGGAATATTTTAGAGTTGGTGTTTAGATGAATTGTTGTAATTAGTTTCTAGTTTCTAGAGGTGTTTTTAGATTTTGGATTGAGTTATTATTGAGTTTTGTAGGAGCCTTGGAAGTTGGTTGTTTCAATTCGCCCAACTAGGGTTTTCAACACCTTTAGAGGCATTTTCAACAAGGCTATAGAATCAGGCAAGCGGTTATTTTAACATTTTTGGAAGCCCTTTGAATGTTAAATCTGAAATTTATTGTTGAAAAACTCTTTATTTTTGGCACTGCGATTTTCACCGCGATATTGGATACCACGGTGAAATACCGCGGGAAACTGGAACTTCACGTTATTGATTTTGGTTGCAGTTTTGGACTGTGATTTTTGCATGATGAAGATAAATACCACGGGTCTACATGTTGATTTATGGATTTTAATGTCATTACTTCTGACTTTGCCTATTTTTCCTCATATATGCGCTATTTATAACCCAGTCTGTGATAGACAGTGATCATCTGATAGGAACTTGATTTGATGTTGCGGATACTTGATGTTTACGGCTAACATGTATTATTGATAACTGTTTTGGGTGGGTTGATTTTGAAAAGAACGGGTGTGTAAACGATTGATCGATTTACTGAAAAGATATTTGGCCGTTTGGTCTGTGCTGATTGATATTGTGATTTGACCGATTGGCCACGATGATGATATGGATTTTAAAAATGTTTGAGGGGTACATTTTGATGATTTTACCTTGCAAGGTTGGCGTGTTACTAACATCTGTGGGCATGTGGTTTGAGTGGGACTCGACGAGGCATGATGCTTGCGCGAGGACCTGTTATGATTGAGAAGAGATTCGGTTACGTTGGCCAGAGGGCCGATTTTTTCGGGTCAGTTTTTCGAGTGCGGGCCACCTGGGGGTCACTAGGGGACCTACAAGAGCGTCCGCCAGGTTGTGCACTTGGCATGCTATGTTTTGCATCTGTATATATAAGCTAGATAGGTTTATATTAAGTTCATGCATCATTTGCACTTTTAATTCTGTATTTATTTAATTATTGCAGACTTATCTCTTGGTACCTGTGTTACCGTTGCTTGAAGTAAAAAGGGGTAAATATTTCCTTTGATTACTCATACTTTTTATAAGAGGCTTTCGATTACGGGGATACCCCTTGCTCAGTTTTTGCTAACTCTCAAAGTGTTTACATTTTTTAGGTGATCCTGACAAGCATGATTAGCTACACTTGGGGACTGCGATGAGAGAACTGTTTCGTTTTGTCCTACTATATTAGATTAAGTTGGTTATGTCGTCTGTTATCTTTTGACTTTGTATGGGTATATATTTACGTTGTGTGTGATTTCAATTATGTTATTTCATACTTAAGAGTTTAATTAATGATGAATTAAATTTATAATGTGTTTACCTGGATTGTACTGAGGATCCTAGATCAGCTGGCTACCAGTCTAAACTAATTAGTACGGCATGGCGCAGCGGAGAAATCCGAAGCATTACACCTAGTCCCTAGTCCTATCAACAATGAAGAGTACAGAGCCTGGGTACTATGCAACACCTCCTACTCCTGTAGTCCTGACAACATGATCCACAAGTATCCAAGGCCACCCGCACAGGCCAACCAAGTCTGTTCTGTACCTCCTACTCCTGTACTATGCAATTGCCTCGTTAAATACATTATTCACTTTTTTACTTCAATTTTTTTGGTAAGAACTTTACAATATTTATGAACTATTAATGTACATAATAATTAATAAAATACTATATATAACGCATATATACTATTATATTAAGTGTGGGTCATGTAGATTAACCTTTGGTCCATTATAAAATGTGTATTTTTAAATTTACCATTGTCTTCATTAAATTAAAAAAAAAAATGTCTTTCAGAAAAATGGTACCCCAAATCTTTTTATTATCAACTTATATCTTAACCACCAAACTACATCACATTATTTATTATATTAAAACAATATAAGCATTATATACATATAAAATTTGTTATTTAACACACGCATTAGAGTGTGCTCCATATGTCGTATAATATATAGAAATCCTGTTTGCTGCTGTGGTGTTCTTGTTGCATATACACGTTAACTCTTAGGTTGTTTTGAACTCCCATTTATTACATTTGTTTCTGTGATTGGGCTCAGATTGTTGGCATGATGTGCAGTGCTGTTGGTTTGGTAACTGACTTGTCTTTTTGGTTTCTTATATGGTTTGTCATTCTTTGGCCTACTGATTACATTTTTGTCAGAATTGGCTTTCTCCTTCTTTGGGCTTTACCAATGTTCATTGTTCTATGTTATTGTGCTTTCCAACTGTTGTCCCAAACTATTAGCATGTAGTATCCTTTCATATCCAACATTGACAATAATAACGTAGAAAACTAGCATGGCTCCAATCATTTAGGCATGCCTATCAATGACTTTCTGTTTGTGATGCTGTTTGTAGTTAAGATATCATCTTTCTAGAGAAGCAAGAGTCAAGCATGTTATTTCATTTCATCCCGACTTCGACTTCATCATGAAAACTGCAAGGTTGCTGGCAAAGCCCCAATTCCCACCTATATATCACAATTAGTGCATAGCATTGTACATTTTGCTGACATAATCAGGCGACGTTGGGGTTTTGGGCATGGTGGCAGGTGGCTGTGTCCTCCCTGTGACCATTCAAATCGTCGCTCTGAATCCGCCTCAGAGCCTCCAATACTTCTTCCATCGAGGGTCTCGTATCCCTCTCCCGTTGCAAGCATCTGAAAGCCAATTCTGCGACCAACGTAACCATCCTCTGGACATTGTTATCCGTCTCAAAGCCAAGGTTTTCATCAACCAATTCTTGCAATGTGCCGTTTTGAATCTTGTTTACTGCCATGTTTGATAAACTGATGTAACTGGGGTGCCTGCAGATGTCCACGGCTGGTAACGATGAGATGAGCTCAACTAAGACCACGCCAAAGCTGTACACATCACTCTTCTCTGAAACTTGGTAGCATTGATGGTACTCGGGATCAACGTAGCCTGGTGTCCCCAGTTGAGCAGTCGACACATGGGTAACATTATTGGGGAACAATCTCGACAACCCAAAATCAGCTACTTTCACATGGAAGTCATTGTCGAGAAGAATGTTCTTCGTCTTGACATCTCGGTGTATGACGTCCCTTCGATGTAGATAAACCAAGGCACTAGCTGTTTCGACAGCGATACTCAACCGAATGGGCCATGAAAATAAACTGGATTTGGTGTGCTCCCCGTGGAGATGATCCGCCACTGTGCCGTTGGGTATGTATTCATAAACAAGCAAAAGCTCTTGACTTCTCCTAGCAGTGAATCCATATAACGTCACAAGGTTTGTGTGCCTTAACCGTGTATTTATCTGAAGTTCCTGCATAAACTGCTCCACGAGCTTGAAACTGTTATCGTGAAATTTCTTAACCGCGGCTTGACGTCCATCAGGCAGCACCCCTGTTTTGAAAAGTATAAATACCACCCCCTTTAGCAATCTTGAATTACAGCAACAATGCAAATGATTACAAAAATCATATGAATTCATACCAAAATATACGGTACCAAATCCTCGATCACCTAGCTCTCTAGATGGATCAAAATTGTTTGTGGCTACTTCAAGTTCAGCGTAGTCAAAGACCCGCACACTGAAGTATGAGCTTGCCCAACCAAGATCGGACTTTGTGGATGGATATGACAATTCGGTATTGGCTGAAGAAGTAGAAGTAGTATTCTTAGTAACAGATTGAGCAGAAGCAAGGCGCTGTTTCCTTCGCTGTCTGAAAGGGAAGTAAGGAAAGCAACATTTCTGCACGAGGAAAGGACAACATCATATATATGAGAATCATGAATCTTATCTGCATACCAAGCTAGAAGAGGTGCAGCTCTAAGCTGCAGGTTTGATGGATAGCTTACTTTAGGTACTGCTGATGGCTGAGCAGTATTGTTCGAAACATAATTCTCTGCCTCGTTATTATTTTCTTGCTGCTTTCTGTTAAATGTATCCATGCACTTTGCAGCTGACTTCCACTTCTCAAATTCTGGAACTGCATAGCCTCTATGGGGGTGGTAATCATTTCAACATATTGGGTTAGTTGGGGTAGCATTTCAACGGAGATCAAAGTTTAAATCGATGAATAAACAGAATGAAAAATCTTACCATAGGCCTTTTTCGGGGATTCCCAACGCCGGCTTCTTGGCTAGTAGATTTTGGTCGAGAGGAAAGGGGAGGATCCCTGGTAGCAACCATGCCAGAATTTTCATAGGAGTTGCTCGGATTGATCATCTTCATTCCTCGATTTGTCCATACCTTCGCCAAGTATACGATTATTATGCGACGAGATAGTTGAAGGTATCATTCTCGTTAGTATGAGGATGGGACAACAATTTGTGAATATATTGGTGGACTGGTGGTAATAATAAGCATTGAATTTTATTTATTTATATTTTTTTGTAGAAACAGAGCAATAAACTAAAAATACACATGAAACACAAAGAATTGCGAGGTTGGGCGTTAACAGGCCGAGTTTCTGCAGTTTCTTTATCCAAAACATCAAATAACATCGAATACAAATGGGTCACATAACTCGTCGTACTGCCGCTTGATATAATGATCAAATTTCTCTATTCAAAACAAGCCAAATTCGGAATAATGAACCAAAAAATAAAGGGGAAAAAGAATGAATGCAAATCATATCGGCAAATTAAACACTTTGAAAGCTAATGAATGGGATCTGAGCAAAAGGAAAAAAATAAGAGATCACAGATCAGATTCAGAAGAGAGATTGGAGTAAACTTACAGCCATTATTTTTGTATGGGAGACAAAAGTAGAGGATCAGATCAGACTAGGGCTTTCAAGACACACTTCCACAAGATAATGAAGATAGAAAGCCATAGGATCATAACGTAGGACCAATAGTAAAAAAGAGTAGCGTTGACTGGTAGAACAAGTCAACGTCGACAATTCGTGCTGTATGATTCTTGATTTCTGATCTGGTGCCCCAATGCAAAGAAAATCGCCACGCCTCGAACACTTCTCAATTCTCATTTATGATGGGAAACAAAGGCGTGGGGACACCACAAAGAAAGGAGCTACGTTTATTTTCACTTCTTTTCAATTACTTTTTCAAATAAGTTTTAGTTGTTTGAATATCTTTGGTTAGTAATATTGAGAATATGTGTGGTTATAGACAGAAAATAGAATAATACTATAAAACATGAAAATTGTTTGAGACTTGCATTTTGCGCAATCTCCTTATAACATATTCGTCGCCTCTGGATTGTGGTTGAGGATCGATTGACTTCTGTCTCCCAAAATACAACGAACACATAAATTAATTTATGCACAAAAGCTATTATCACGAACTGGGTTTTATATGGACCAATAAATGCTCAAAGAAAAGGATTTGTATGCTGGGAAAATATTTATTGTATATTGGCAAAAAACTTCGTGAACAAGTGTAGAAGATCGGTTATTTCTCTTTTCTGGAGTGTAGGACTGTAATACCCAGTATTGTCAGACCGAAATTTGGACCGGGTCATATGAGTGAATAGGAAGGAATTGGCCAGATAAATCTGACTTGGATAGTTAAATTCAGAATCAGAATAGATTTATTAATTTGGATTGAATGGAATTGACGTGGGAAATAAATTAATTTTGGGTGGAGAAAACCTGAAATTAAAATTAATTGGATGAAAGACCCAATTAAATGGAGCCAACCTTTTGAAGGAGGGGCGACCCTTAGTAAGGTAATTAAAAGGGCGACACTTAGTACTGCAAAGGGGGGCCGTGTTTAGCTAAAAGTAATGATTACTTTTGATCAAATTGAAGTGATTTGGAGTGATATTCTCATGTAATGAAAAACATTTTCGTGAAAGTGGAGTAATTTTCGTGATGTATTAATCTCGAGAATTAAAGTCACGAGAATGACAAGGCAACAAAAGAAGTTTAATCTTCTCAAGCCTATTCGAGATCCTGAAGCTTTGTGGGAATTGTCCTTTTGATTTGGGACTTCAGACTTTTGGTTCATTGGCTTGAGGGTAAAATAGGGGAATACACCTTCTTTGTGTATAAATACTCAAGTAGGGTTTGAGTGTACTCATTCACTTCCCTACAAGTTCTTGAACAGCCCCCAATTTGGAGAAACCCTTACAAGCTTTTCAAGAGAGGAGGCCGATTTCACTAAGTAAAATTGAGAGGAAAGTGGTGCAAACTTGCACCCATCTTCTTCTTGATAAAGGTTAGTGTTTAATCGGTTCCATTTTTCATTTGAAGGATTTTGAATCTTTGAATCTCACAGTTTACTGTTCACATCTTGCTGGTGGTGTTGAGGTATTGTAATGCTTTGAATCTTGAAGGAAATAAGGGAACCAAGGTTTCTTGAGTTAGAAAAACAATGATATTAGGATGCAAAACACATTTTCACCACTTGAGTGATTTTTTGAAAAGATCAGATATGGGTTTGTGAAATGAATTGGATCAATTTTTGTTGAAGATTGAATGAAACGGTATGCATGAATAAAGACAAATTTATGCACGTCACCTTTTGTACCATGCAAATTGAATTTGAATTAAGGAAAGGAAAAGCCTTAAGGAAATAAAAGGATTTTCGGAAATAGGGCAACATTCTCGAGATGTTAAGGTATTAAAA
>MAYD01762644.1:0-15847 GCA_001909325.1 Ruellia speciosa
AGCTCCTTAGCGATACCTTGTTGGGAATATGTCCCACTACGGGGTGGATTTGCTAGTGAGGGAGCTGCAGCGTCTGGTGGAGTTGGAGGGTGATGTCGAGGATGTCTGTGGATGTGTGTTGAGGAGTACGCACGGACTGCCTTGTGCGTGCGAGTTGTGGGAGTACCACGCTGAGGAGCAGCCTATAGGCCTGGACCGTGTACACTGGTTTTGGAAGAAATTGGACTACACGGCGGACGACGTGGGAGGTGATGACGGCGATGATGCTCCCGAAGATGGCGATGGACCTTCACAGGAACATAGATTCGTGCACAAACTCATCAAGAAGGTAGATGAGATGCAACCAAGCGTTGCAGCGGGGGTCGGCCTGTTGTTACAGCAGTACCTGCACCTTGAGAGTGAAGGTTACGGCGAACCTGCAGTTAGGACGAATGTGAAGGGTCGTCCGCAAGGGAGCAGTTCCACGAGGCGAGATCCCAGTCGTTGGGAATATAGGGATCGGGGTAGGGGGAGCTCCACGACACGGACGGGTACATCTGCAGGTCGTTCACGGGAGAGCACCCGCATTATCGGCAGCTCGGGTACGTGAAAACTCATGTTTTATTCTAATATGTATTGCGTCTGTATGAAACTAGAAATATATAGCTCTTTTGTGGTATTGAATCCTCAGGCATTGACCAGGAGCCGGCGGGTGAAAGCGCTAACCCACTATTTGGTCGCATCACGTCCCACATTCACCCGTACATCCAGGGGATTAATGATGTAGCTCGCGATGGGAACTGCGGATTTAGGGCCATAGCATCATACGTATTTGGGAATCAGAACGAATGGCGCAAAATTAGGAGAGCCGTTGTGCACGAACTCGCGAACAACCCCGGATTGTACGAACCGATTTACTGGGATACAGTTGCAAAAGGCATCGAGCGCATCAACTACACGTCCAGAGTGGCAGCCCCGCAGGCGCATTGGATGGAATCGCCTATGGACCTGTACCCCATAGCGACAATGTGCAACGCAGCGGTTATCCATTACGGTTACGGAACCCATGGGCTGCGACAGAGACCACACCACTACTGCGTTACCGTTCTGCCGTTGGACGTGCGGCAGGATACGCGGGACCAGTCGGCGAGATAGTCATTGCACACCTCGGGTCAGCCGATAGGCACTTCGTACGCCTCGACATGGCGCCGAACTTCCCCATGCCTCGCATTCCTAGAGAGTGGTACAGAGCACGACGTAGTATAGTCCATGGCTGAGACGAGCGATACCGAGAGAGGATAGCGACGTGGGAGGCACTTGTGGGCGATTGAGCGGACGGAAACCACGGTCAACGGTCGCAAAATGGGGTTATTACATCCATCCGATTATACATGTAACTATACCTTGTACCTACCGACTATACAAGTCACTATACGTTGTATCCACTGTCATCCATGTATACATTCACCCAATAGGATTGGGACATCCAAGCTTGTACGATTAACTGACCGTACTGCATACATAGGCAAATTTTAATAAAAATGACCGTACTACTCACAACCTTCGGAAAACAGGAAAACCACGAATCTCAATCAATCATTTAAAAAGATAACAGCCGATCGCATCATAGCATCAATAAAAAATAGAAAAACGTACGAGTCTCAACAATAGAATAAAAACCAACGTCCGAACGTACGAATGCCACTCACGGCAACCACAATTAGGTGGCTCTCCGCCAGTCACGCTCTATGGCCGCGTACTCATCCCGAGCAAATCCCGCCAAGTGGTGATCCTCCGCAGTCAATGTACCGATCACGTGGCGTACAAAGGAACTGAAACGACCATACCACTGCATGATAGGAATGAAACAAAACAGTTCATACTTTAATGTTGAAACGATCAATAAAAACTACTTATTAATGTTGAAACAACTTATTAATGTTGAAACAACTTACGTATTCGCTGTTCGACCGCGAGTATGCCGGGCCGGCGTCGTCATCGCCTGGGGCTCGGAGTCGTGGCCGTGAGTGGCGCCTGAACCACTCCATGTATCCTAGCTCTGTCGCGGCGGGGTCGACGCCTATGAGATCGTGCTCCGTCCTCACGAGTGAGAACTGGTGCGGGAACCCGTCCCAGGCCGCATCCGCGACCTGGGTGCTGTAATCCACCCGATACCTCTTCGACCTCTCTGACCGCTAGTGGTAGTCAGGCCGAATCATGAGTGCTGGAATGCTCTGGACGTAGCCCAGCTGCCTCAGAACACGACCCGGCATATAGGGCTCCATGATCTCTCTATAACGGATGTGGCCGACCATAATAGTCCTAGGGCACTCCGCGGCTGGGTCTTCACCGTAAGGCATCCACTGCACCTGCGTAGCAAGAAACACAGAGATGTTAGGTATATGGTGGGGAATTAAATGGATACTACCGACTAAACAAATCCGTACCTGGTCAGGTGTCAGCTGATCGAGCTGCTTGCGTAGTGACTGCAAGCGAGTCAGGGACATATCCGCACTCCGCACGGACCACCCACAGGCACGGGGATGCATCGCTGTGATCTCGAGCCTACTCGGTCGAAAGCTCGAGAAATACTCGTAGATCCAGCACTGCAGCAGTGTCATGCACCCCGCAATGCCCTGTGAGTCGATCCGCGTCGCCATCCCCAACTGCCGGTACAAATACGCGAGGGCTGCCGACCCCCACGAGTACCCCCCTATGTCGAGCGATCCCTGCATGCACTCGTGCAGCAGTGCCAACCTCACTCTGGTCCCACTCTTGTCCGTGAACAAGGTGGTCCCCAGCGCGACCCACATCCAGCCCATCAAGCGTGACTCATCAGTCCCATTCACTATCATGCCATCGTACACTGAATCCACATGGATGCCCCCCCCACTATAATGGCGAACACGCAACTGCTTCCGCGTCATCCCAAAAAAGTTCATACAGTGACCGTGCAGGGACTCCATCGATGACTCATCCCTAAGCTGCGCCCCCTCCACTGGCACACGAAGAATGTGCCACACGTCGTGGAGCAGTATGGTCATCTCGCCGAAGGGAAGGTGGAATGTGTTGGTATCTGGCTGCCACCTCTCGACGAATGCCGATATGAGCGCCACGTCGATATCCTTGTACATGGTCGACGGGAGGTGCTTCATCCCCGTCGCTTCAATCATCCCCTGTACCTGCTCGTTGAAGTCCTCACCTATACTCTTCACCAGTCGCTGGTGGGTCTTCGTGCAGTTCTCGCACTTCAGAACCCCACGTGGCTCGTCCGCACTCCAGAGCCTCGACGCAATGTGGCCCAGGAAGCTAGGGATTACCTCAGCATCCAGGGGCCCCCCCGGCACTGGCTCCGTCACCAACCAATCCCCCTCCGTTGCCTAAGTGCTCATCGCCGCTGTTCACATAGTAATAAAAATCAATTAAACGTAGCCATCAACAATAACACTTCAAACTATAACATACTAAGAAATTGAAATTTCTGTCAGTTACCTGAAGCAGATGCGCCCGGCTGCTCTTCACCCCCTCCATCGCCGCCACCCTGCCCAGCCCCACTGCCACCCTCCCCAACGGCGCTCCCACCCTGGCCAACCCCACTACCACCCTGGCCAACCCCACTCCCACCCTCCTCAAATCCGCTGCCACCCGCAACCGGGGGATCCGTGGCCCCCTCACCACCCTCTACTGCAGCCACAGTCCCACCAGCAGCCACCAACTCCGCCCCAGCACCCTCCGCTGCTGCCAAAGTGCCACCTGCAACCAGCGCATCTACCTGTCTCGCCTCCCGTGTCGCCGCTGCCGCGGTCGCGGCCAACTGGTCCCGCAGCTCTCGCAGTCGCTGGTCCCGGATCCTACGCTCTGAGGCCGTCACATGCCGCTCGTGAGGATGCCGCCCCCCCTCGTCTGAGTCGGTCTCCACAGGCCTCTGCGACAACATAAATGAATACAAAGACAATCAACTACAAACCAACAAAGAACAGACGACATACACTACCAATAAACAACTACAGAATCATGAAAAACATCCATAAGGACGATAGAATGAATAAATAAAACGAAAACGGGCAAAAAAAAGGCAAAAACATACATTCGGCCTCATTGGCAGTAAGTTTTCAAAGGGACCCGGCCGTAGGGGCCGTCTCCCAAACACAGCTTTCGGCCGATCAGGCCGAAAGTGGTATAACACTTACGGCCTCAGAGGCCAAAAGTGGAACACAGCTTACGACCTAGGGGGCCGTAGGTTATGCAAACCTTATGGTCCTTTAGGCCGTAAAGGGTAAAGCACGTTCGGGCGACCGTTCTCCGTATAAGACTTCCGGTCCCAGCGATCGAAAGTATTCGATTGTGAACGGCCGTCGCTCCCGTAAGTGTTGAAAAGGTTACGAGCATCGCTCCCGTAACCTCTTCAATGGATCCGGCCATCGCTCTCGTAAGTGATGAAGCACTTACGAGATCTGAGGCCGCAAGTGAAGAGATATTTTCGGCAGCGACGGCCACTCGCGGTTCTGCCCGATTTTCCCCCCCTAAACATGCATTTTCTACCCCGTTTTAAACCCGAAATGTAAAATTTTACTTACCGAAATCGCGCCGATGTCTTTGCCTCGACCTCTGGGTATGTCCGCCATTTTTTCGTCGACTTTCTCCCGGAATGCACTCAAGTTGTAGTGAAAATAATAGTTAAGAAGTGAAGTGAATGAATAATTTGAATTTTTATTTTAAATTTATTATTGTCAATAGGGGTAAAACGGTAATTTTCAGGAGTTACATGAAGAAAATTGAAGCTATATTTAATACCACCCAAATTTTATTACTAAAAAAATTAATTTTGCAAGCCCAGCCCGAACTAGAACCTACCCAACCTAAGGCTAGATTTGCCACTAATAGGGGCGGGGTTGCCCAGCCCTGGATACCCGTAGCTAGGCACCCAACTCCACCGTGTCAAGAAGCTTATCAAGTTTTGGTGTAATTGAACCTTACCTTGGTGGATGTACAAGTTCTGGAGTTTGAATCTGCGCATCAAGTTGCTCCAGCTGACACTGAATGTTAATTATATTTGTTCCTTTAATTTGACATTATTCATGATGTTCCGGTCGTGGTTGCTGCTGGGAACAGAAATCAAGTTTTGTGAGCAACTGTGCACAGTACGTACAATTAAGAAAATCCATACCAGGCGATGACTCCAGCCAATTAAATCTTTGTCGTTGTCTAAAGACGACGAAATTGTTTTTCTTCGCCTTTTTTTAAAAATAAATTAAATACATGCAATGAAATGTGATATTCATTTTATATTTTTTATTTTTAAAAATAAATAAATTTAATACAGTTGGCGATGAAACAAGCAACAAAACGTATTTCGTCGCCCCGAATAAGGTTATGAAATGTGATTTAGTCGCGTTCAATTTTTATTTTTTAAAATAAAAAAGTAAAATAATAGATAAATTAACATTAATTAACATTAAATATGTATTTAATTAATTAAATTATAATTAAATATTAAATATATATTTTGTAAAATTAGTTAAATAAATTAATTAAAAGGAGGAAATATTTCCTCCCCTCCCCATCATTCTTGTAGTGGCATGGGATGACTGTGTGCACCTATCAACATATATATAGCATGGGGTCATGAGGAGCATGCTTGCTGAAGGATGATGATTGGGGCACCTTGCTTTATAAAGAAATCTTTTCCTCTTTGTAGATGGATTGGACTTATGATCTGAAGCTCTGATGAATGGCAAACAAGTACCAGTGACAGGATTTAATCAGTGGCATATATATATAATTAAAGCATAATCAAATGCATATATGGGAAAACAATAAAGAATCATATAATCACATATAGTTGATACAAGGAGTTTGATTAATATTATCATCATGCATTTGTGCAGTGTAGTCAGACATGAGTGCAACATTAATGGAGCAAAATACACACACTTGTTTAGTAGTAACTTTAAAATACACACAAGTATAGATTTTAAATTTAAAGAATCCATTATGTATAATGGTTATAACTGTGTTTGTTTAGAAAAATAATGTAAACAAAACACCAAAAGTGCAAGCCTCAAGGACAGGCAATTGTTCAGATTCATACGTTTAGGGTGGTTTTGCACCAACTGAGTTTCACCTAAACAAAAGAAGTGACAAGATAATGCATTCTTATTATCCATTTTTCTTCTTTTTTAATTTTTTGTTGCACCAATATTACATTATTTAATAGCTTCACATCTTTAGTTTGATCATCCTACAAGCAGTTGGAATTTTGTTTGTCTATAATTGCCTGTCTACTTATGTCATTCTGTGAAGCATCTGATGCTTTTCTTTACACGTCGTCTCCGTGGGGGGTTCGAGAGCTTCATTTTCCTCAACTCGACTTCCCTCTAACCATCGACCGGATGGATCCCATCTTGCCTAGTTCTTGCATTGCTTCCGAGAATGCTCAAGGCAGTACACTTTATTTGTCGAATCTTGATGACATGGTTGGCGTGTGCGTTTTCACCCCAACCGTGTATTTTTACCAGCCAAGGGGATTGGAGTCAAAGGACAAACATGTTATGCAGATTCTTGAGGATGCTCTGAGGAAAGTTTTAATACCTTATTATCCGTTTACAGGTAGGCTGAGAGCAGCTGGGAATGGGAAGTTGGAGGTCTTCTTTGGTCCGGACCAAGGCGCGCTTTTGGTGGAGGCGCATTCAGATGTTGCTTTGGCAGATTTGGGAGATTTGTCTGTGCCGAATCCTGCTTGGATTAAGCTTATCTACCGGTTTCCGGATGAGGAGCAGTACAAAGTCATAGATATGCCGTTGGTGATAGCCCAAGTGACAAAATTCGCCTGTGGCGGATTCAGCCTCGGTCTGAGGATCTGCCACTGCCTCTGCGATGGATTTGGTGCCATGCAGTTTGTTAATGCGTGGGCAGAGACAGCAAGAGCCGGGCTCCTGGTGACGAACCCCACGCCGTGTTGGAATCGCGACATTTTCCTACCGCGAGACCCTCCAGTGGTTCAATTTTCGCATGATGAGTTTAAAAGGCTCGAAGAAGGTTCGACGTTAACAAGGAACCTATGGCAGGGCAACCCCGTCATGAAATGCTACCGGGTGAGCCGCGAGTACCAAGCTTATCTAAAGAAGTCGGCTCAATCTGATGGGAAGCTTTTGTTCACGACGTTCGACGCCATGGCAGCTCATGTATGGAGATCATGGGTGAAGGCCTTGGATGTCGAGCCGCTCAATTACGAGCTCCGCCTCACGTTCTCGGTCAATGCACGCCCCAAGCTCAAAATTCGACCTGTACCAGAGGGATTCTATGGGAATGTCTTGTGCGTAGGGTGCGCCACAAGCACGGTCGACAGGCTCATCAATGGACGCCTATCCGAGACGGCCCGATTGGTGCACGATGCACGGTTGGGGGTGTCGGAAGAGTACCTGAGGTCGACGGTGGACTATATTGATGTGGATCGGCCAAAGAGGCTGGAGTTTGGTGGGAAACTAACGATAACTCAATGGACGAGGTTTTCCATATACGAGTCGGCTGACTTCGGGTTGGGGAAACCGGTGTATGCCGGTCCCATCGACCTGACGCCGACGCCGCAAGTGTGTGTGTTCCTGCCGGAAGGAGGAGAATCAAATGGAGCAATGGTGGTGTGCATATGCTTGCCAGAATGGGCTTGCCTCAAGTTTAGAGAACTGTTCATGTCTCACTGCTAGCTCTTGTTGCCTGCCTTATTAATTACCTGATTAATGCAAATTTCTTCCTTTAATTACTTCTTTTTTGCGTTCTGGTCCTTTAAGTTTTTGACCAGCCATTTTTCGCCCCAAAAATTTATTGTTTCTAGTAAAAATTGATCCATTTCGTGCAGGACCCTACACCAACTCTCTGCCCCTATTGCTGTCGCCCCCGCCAGTCGTCGCCCTCAGGTTGCGACATACAGGGTGTCGACAACAATGGGGTTAAAGTTTTTGTTTTTAAATTTAATTTTGGGGTACTATTTTTTTTTAAATGTGAACATGGAGAAAGGGAAAAGTCATCTTACCAATCCTTATTCCTCAATTTTATGGTAATTTTTATAAATTAGATAAATTTTGTGATATCAAAATTAATTTTTTAAAAATTTGTGGAATAAAAATTTAATTAGTATCTATTTTTTTTAACTTTTGAAGGTTAATATTTATGACAAAAGAAGTTTGTATATCAATTTAAAGAAAACTCAAAAGTTTGTAACTATTTTTTGAAAAGTTACCAAATAATAAAAACCAAATCGATTTTCAAAAATAGATATGAACGTTTGGAGTTTTTTCAAATTGATATACAAACTTTTCTTTAGGGAAAAAGAGATATTAACTTTCAAAAGTTTAAAAAAATAGATATCTAATTAATATTTTATTTCAATTTTTCTAAAAAAATTAATTTTTATACCACAACACTAATCTAATTTATAAAAAACACAAGTGGCGGCAACGGCAGCACCAAAGTAGCAAGAATTGTTGCTGCAACTGCTGTTTACAGTTGCTACAGCAGCTGTGGGGACGCCAGGTGGTCGACAAGGGCTGCAGCAGCCGCGGCAGTGGGATAGGGGGATCGTCGACAAGGGCTGCAGCAGCAGCCGCGACAGTGGGGTGGGGGCCGGGGGGGGGGGGGGGGGGGGGGGGTGGTTGTAGGGTTCTTGGGCTAAAAAGACCAATTGTACAAGAAGCAACAAAATTTTTGGGCAAAGAATGCTAGTCAATAACTTAAAGGAGCATAGTGCAAAAAACACCTAATAGAAGGACTAATTTTGCATTTAATCCGCTTATTACCAGGCTAATCACAATAATTTTATGAAACAAATCACACAATGTTTTTGTGTTGAAAACCATTAATAATATTTCAACAATTCAGGGTTTGATTAAAAAAACCGTGCTACAAATGAGCCACATCGTGACAAAACTTTTTTCCATTGCCTCTTGACTCTTTATTACAAAATTGGGGAGGAAAAATGCAACCGTAGGCAAGAAGAACTAAACTAATAAATAAGGGTCACGAGACTCAAACTATAGAATTTAAATAGTGACATGACTTCGATTCGATAAAGCAAACCAAATCGAGAATTTCGTCATGTTCAATCTAGGCAAGACCCTACTTGCTGACTTTCATTCTTAGACCAAGGTCTTCCCCACCTACCTTACCTGGACCACCGTTAGCCCACCAACTTCCTTTGCAACCTGAACGCCCAGCGAGCTCCATACTTGTAGCGAAGCCAGTGAAGTAACTAGCATTAAAATTAGCGAATCTAAAAAAGAAAGCCACTGGTTAAAATCAATTCGGATCCAAAATTTGTCTTTAAATCTAATTATTGGATTAATAAATTAATATATATATACTTCTAAATAACTAAACCATAAAAACTAATATGGTAATTTCATCCATATCTAATAGTCTATATTGATTGTCCTTACAAACTACTGCCAATTAAAATTCTCTCTCTTAGTCTTTATATGCAATGGCTCTCATTATATTCAGCCTTGCTGAACGTTCTAAAGCTATATTCAATAACTCTAATGTACATTTCAACAATCCAGCACTGCGATATAAAAAAGCGCGCCATAGGTATATATTGAACAGATGAATGAACCCCGATTGTGACCAAATTTTTCCATTTCTTCTCAACTCGTTATTACAAATTTGGGGAAGAGAAAAATGCAAACCGCGGAAGGAAGACAATCCCAAAAACATAGCCAGTACAACCAGTTTAACATAATTCACTGCACACCTCACCTCAACTCTCCCTGCCGCCGGACTCCACATCGCCCGTGTCGGCTTCTCCGCCCACGAAACTCACACGACGATACCACTTGGCGCACACCAAATACCACACGAAGTCCACGGCGGTCAGGATGGCAACGAGGAAATAGAACCGATCCAGATGTCCCGCGTTCAAATCCTCGGGGATCCATCCGGGGTTGTCCCCCCTGGCCGTGATCCCCATCACCATGTTCACCAACAAGCTGCTCACGAAGTTCCCCACGGATATCGACGCCATGCACAACGAGCTCCCGAAGCTCTTTATCCCATCGGGGGCCTCCCCATTGAAGAACTCCAGTTGCCCCACGTACATGAACACCTCCGATGCCCCCACGAGCACATATTGAGGTATCTGCCATAGTACGCTCATGGAGCTCCTGTGCTCCCCCGGAACAACGGCTCTCAGCCTCCCGATTTCTGTCATGCCTGCTGCGATCATCGCCATCATGCCAATGATGAGCCCGACCCCCATGCGTTGGAGCTCGGTCAAGCCTTGGGGATTACCACTGAGGCGGCCGGCAACAGGGACCAGGACTTGGCGGTACAACAATGTGCAGAGGAGGACGCTACATACGTCGAACATGGACATGCTGGCCGCGGGGATTCTGAAATTCCCAATTCTAGTGTCCATCACGTCGCCCTGCTCCACGAACAGGGATGCCATTTGGGTAAACGTAACGGAGTATATGATTGTGCAGAGCCAAATTGGGAGCAACCGGATGATGCATTTGGCTTCCTCCACTTGCGTCACGGTGCAAAGCCGCCACGGACTATTTACGCCCTCTTGGTCGGATTCTTCTGGCAACCTTCTTGCCGCATTGTCAAGACACCTAAAGAGTTTTTCAATAATTAGTTGTTATAAGGATTGTGTGTAGCACCTAAAACAGCGATGTTTTCACGGGTTACTGCACTTACGGGAAATCATCCGTGTGGTTAATTTTTCGAATTCCTTTAAAGGCAGACGCTGTTCCTTCAACTTCATACAACACATCACCTTCTTTCGCCGGCGCCTTCCATTTTCTTGCTGCAGCAACAAACACTTGCATTACACGTGGTATCGGGTTCCCGCTTGCTTTGATGTACCGATATCCAGGGGACCCGAGCAAATAGATGACTAAGGCGAAGATGGCCGAGGCAGTGGCAACCCAAAACCCAAGCACCCACTTGCCGTTGTCCTCATAGTAAACCAACACGCTGTTGGAAACCACTGAGCCTACATTGAGCGCAAAGTAGAAGTAGCAGAAGAATGCAGCTTTTGAGTCCTTAAGTTTTGGATTTGAGTCATCGAATTGATCAGCTCCAAAGGTTGCCAACGTGGGCTGGTGACCGCCGTACCCAAGGGCTATCAAGTATATAGCCACATAGAATATCGCTGATCCAGATGAAGAAGGGGGCTTGCAATCTTTTTCGCCATTGCCACAACCATGGGGCTTGAGCAAGAAAAGCCACGAAGATAGGGACACAAGCACGAGCCCCTACCCGATGCAGAAGTATGCGTTTTCAAATCTATGAGCCAAAAAAGACACGTTCAAGAACAAAGCTTTTGTATATGTGATCTGTGATTTACCAGAACATAGATGACTTGGAAGACGCCACAGGTGATAAAACGTCCCCAGTACGAATCACTGAGGAAGGCTCCCAGAAGTGAGCACAAGTAGACAGTTCCTGTCCATATGCTGACATTATTAGCTGCATTGGCGTTGGATTGTCCGAGGACTCGAGTTAGGAATAAGACCAAGTTCACTCCTACGCCAAAGAAAGCAAGTGTTGCGAGGGCTTGATTTACTGCACCAGAAAGAAACCAAATTTGTTGTACATTGTGGATATTCATGAGTTTGGGAAACAAAGAACAGACAAAATGGGAATTTAAGAGAAGTACCTAGAAGAAGAATCGCGGAAGCCCACACTCCATTGGCGGGCTTTTGCCTTTTCGAGTTCTTATCCGAATTTTCGTTGTTGGAGCTGGTATCATTTTTCCCACTTCCATGCACCTCTTCAACATCCAATGCTTCGACTCTCTGGAAATCGGAGTTAGGCCACAACATAAAACATACAAGTCTCACTACTGTTAAGTTCTAACAAAGGGAAGAACACGTAAAAGCAAACCTTTGGTTGAGTCTCCATGTTTAAGGCCCCAGGGTGAAGCCAAGTGGATCAAAACTTATTACTCTACAGTAAGAAATATGACTTTTATCAGATTCAACAACAATCTCTTAAAGCTGCCAGCATGTTGACCTGTTGTTTAAAATATGAGCATTGTTGAAACAGCATGTAAATTCAACAACAATGCTCATGTTTTAAACAACACTCCAGCAATGCTGGATCCATCACCCTCTTAAACAACTAAGATGACAATTGGGGGGAAAAGAACAAAGTAACAGAATGAATTACCTTTTCCTTGAACTTGATGAGAGACAAAAGAAGGAGCTTTGGTAGGGAACCAACACGGGTTTCTGGTGATCGTGAATGGCTGAACACAATTCGGAAGCTCGCCAGAGGGGAATCCAGGCCAGTAAAACCTTTTGTCATTTATTAAACAACTGCCAAAAAAAAAAAAACTGAAGAAAACTGAGAAAAAGGCTTGATTCTTTCTTGTGGAGAGTAACTGAGAACAAGGGATAAGGCTTGATTCTTCTTCAACTTGGATCGAGAAACACTACCAAAAAGGCTTGGAAAATCTACGGGAAACTTGTGTTGCAATGAAACATGTGATGAAAAATCGAGAAGGGGGATTAAAATAGTTGAGGAATTGTAACGGACTTCTGAGAGAGCTCCAGGTGTTGCTCGCATTTTCACCATGTTTTCAGTTGGATCTCAGCTCTAATTCTGGAAATGTTTGCCAAAGTCTTGCCCAAACTTTTAGCATGCAGGAATTAGGCTTTCACCCATATATTCTACTCCCTCATCTATTCCACTCAGTTTTTCCTAATTGCTTTATCACATTTTTTAAGACATTTTTTAGTTTGATATTTTTATCCTCCATTTAATTAAATTAAATACTCTGTATATATTATTAAAAAATATGCTACTTAGGTTAGTATTAAATAAATAGAATAATTTAGAAAAATAAAGAAAAATACATGATACAAAGTAGAAAGTAAAAAATTTGAGTAGGAGAGACATATAATAAAAAGTCGGAAGAAATTAATAAGATGAAGGAGTACTAAATTTGCAAAATATTAGAAAAATTTTCGATAAGACAAAGGCTTTGAGTAAATTCTTTTATGCCTCATTTGGATGGTTGCATTTGGATTTGGAAAATAAATTTAAAAGATGAAGTTGACGAGGGTTTGGTGGTACGTATATTTCATCCATCAATTCATTGGTGAAAACCAAATTGGTGCAGGCAGATTAGGCCTCCACAGCTCCACTTTTAATTAATTTGTTTTGGACAAAACATGATGAGTATTCGAAGGAAACAATCTTTTGAAAATAAAAGTAGTAGCTTGGTTTGTCATATCGTCAATAGTTTTTTAGGTCACCCACCATGTAAGGGCGCCACATTGTCACATGAATTTAAAAGAAAAATTGAATATTGTGCACTTCCTACCTTATTCCTATAGAGATGCTATGGGTGGATTCAGTCTAGGGATGCTTTGAGGTTGCACTTCTATACACCTTAAATGTTGAGCGCCAAGAGGCGCGAGTTCCTCAGCTTAGTATAGACCGGCGATATGATAGTGACTGCCTATCAACAGAGGTTTGTGGAGCGATGAGATATGCCCCGGAGCTGGTTCTGACTAAGGCTGATAGGGCACATAGGTTCATCGAGGGATTGCGAGTGGAGATTTGGGTTGGTTATGGGTTCATTCAGCATACTACATTGGCCACTGCTTATGACCAAGCCCTGTTTATGGAGAGGAGCCGACAGGATGAGCGTCGTACGTGGCAGAGCCGTAAGAGAGAGCGCGAGGCTCAGCAGGCTAGAGGTTCACGAGGTGAGGGACGTTAGGTTGGCCGTGCAGGTGGAGTGGTCGGCCAAGGCGACGGACAAGTTGGAGGCCGAGGCCGTGGTGGCAAGGGCCAAGGAGTCAAGGGTCAGGCTCGTGCACCCGCCAAGGGAGACCGTCTAGCAGGCAAGTGCTGGAACTGCTTTGAGGAGGGCCATCGCAGATTTGAGTGCCCGCACCCGCACCCGCAGAGGCCCACGAATGGTCAGCAGCAGCAGAGGGCCGCTAGGCCAGTGGAGAGGGACAGACCTGTTAGGGCCGGTCGTGGGGGCCGCGTGAACATGATCGAGCACGCGGACGCCGAGAGGTGTGATGATGTGTTAGTGGGTACGAGTTTTCTTTATGTTATCGTTAATACTTTCATTCGATTATTCCTTCCAGCATGCTAAGAACTAGGCTTATGTTATTAGTATCAATGCCTTAGGATCTATTCTGGTTGCGAGCCATATGTGTATGTACTGTTTGATTCAGGAGCTTCATGTTCCTTCGTCGCTTCCGACTTTGTGCGTGAGCACAAGTTGGGACCGTTAGTGCCCTATAGGCTGTCGATCTCGCTACCCTCCGGCGAAATACGTGAGTGCGATTAGTTGCTGCCTGATGTTGCGTTGACCATCGAGGGCCGGGATTTCAGGGCTAACCTCGTGGTGTTCGGACTGGCTAAGTTTGATGCAATTTTAGGCATGGATTGGTTGTCTCGCCATCATGCCCGTCTCGACTGTGGTATTCCGCGGATTTCCTTCAGAGACCCGCACGGTACTTATGTCTCATACCATCCTTTTCCTTTTCAGCTTGACATCAAGATTATTTCTTCTCTGTCTATGGCTTCACTATTATGCAGGGGTTATCCAGCCTATCTGTGCCAAGTGCACGACTTGAGAGCTGCGGTTCCAACTGTCTCTGATATTCCGATTGTTTCCGAGTTTGGGGATGTCTTTCCCGATGAGATTCCTGGTCTTCCACCTGCTCGGGAGATCGATTTCACTATTGAGCTCGTGCCTGGTTCCGTCCCTATCTCCAAGACTGTAACCCCCCGATTTCCATAAACCGGACACGTCACCGCCACACTTAACTTATAATGGAATCTAACCCTAAACCCCATCATAAGCTCAGTGCTAAGGCTAACAATTATCTCGACCTATCAGAGTACGCTGGATTTCAGGAAACACGGTCCCCTATGATCGCAGCTTAGCATACTTGGAATAAGGAGCACGTTGACATAGAAGATCAAAACTTAAATACAACTACGATAGTGAAGTTCGAGTCTCACACCTAGACATGGCCAGAACAAGCCATTCAATTGAAAGCAATACTAAAGTAAAGGTTCGAGAGTGATAAAGTAAACACATAAGTCCTGAAACTCAAAAGTTCTCTCGACCTTACAACTCTCGGGTATTGGCCCGATCCCTTATTGCATCGGAGGGATGTCCTCACGATTATATTGGCCACCTGAGATGCAACGTCATTGGTCATAAGACTAAGTATGGAATGCCCATAAGTCAAATAAGAGAGGAACTAGAGTCAAGGGTAGACGGATTCACCCGGACGATACTACATGACAAAAGCAGTCTCAATCGACATGAAGAGAGGAACTACAGTCCAATAGTTCTCAACTCAAAAACTACTCTTAAATCGCTGGCAAACCTCATGTAATGGGAGCTACCCCCGATGAGTAGAATAACACACAAACAGGGAAACTATAGAGGTTTGTTACTCTAGTTCCGCAAACAAGCTTAAGGTGATCAGTCCAAAAGCATCCAACCGATCCACTCCGTAGTTCTACTTTACGTAATTATATCTTTTAAAGAATGCAATAATTAATTCATTATTATCCGTATAATAATAGTGAATATTTGCCGAGTCCAAATCGATACGAAGACAACGAGGATCTTTGATCGTTATTCGGTAGGCTTAGTATTTTCCATACGGATACCAATTTACATGCGAGGTATATTATGCAAGTGGATGACATATAATATCACGCAGATATCCAAACATGAAAAGATCGCAATAAAATAAATAAAGCGATAATAAATAAAGTATGGCATGCGGTAATTTAAATTTACCTGGCCGAGTAATATTCGGCACTTAATAATTAGGTGGGACTTATGGTTGTCCAATGTAATGCATCCATACCTTAATCA
>MAYD01762674.1:0-16521 GCA_001909325.1 Ruellia speciosa
TAGGACTTTTGTGAGGTCGAGAGAACCTTTGATTATTACTGTTGTGCTAACCTTCTGTGGTTGCAGGTTTTAATCGCTTTGTCTCTTGAACCTTGTAATTATTTTGTCGGCTTGTATTAAATAGCCGAGTCCCGGTGTGGGACATGCTTTTGAACAACATATGTAAACATTAACTTTTATTTATGAAATTATGTGTTACTTCTGCTTTCCAAGTATGATAGTTGTGATCAGAGGGGACATAGCTTCCTGAAATCCAACGTACTCTGATAGGATGAGATGATTAGATTAGCCTGAGCACCGAGCTTATGCTGGGATTAAGGATAGATCTCGGGATAAGTTAGGTGTGGCGGTAACGTGTTCTGATTATGGAAATCGGGGCGTTACAGGACTGGCATCTAGAAAGGGTATTTGCGGACTTTCGTCTTCGTGTTAGTTCACGCATCGGATTCTACGACTCTCAGAGTCCCTCCATACCATTGCCCTCTTGAACATCTCAATAGCTTGTTTCCGTTATTTTTGTGCGAAACAACTACCAACTCGAAACCAATACTAACAGCGACCATTTTAGCCAAGCAATCGCATCTGGATCGATTTCAAAAAATTCAAACGTGACGAATTGTTCACTATAGTCAATACCGACAAATTCCTCTAATGTAACATGCAAAACTAAAATACATAATATTACTTCCTGGGTCAAAAGGGCAATCTTAATCGCAATTACAACTAATATCGACAAAAAGAATAAAAAACAAAAAAGGGGGATCCGAGCACCCTCCTTGGGGCCGGGGCCCATGCGCATGCACTTGGGCCTAGATCTGAGTGCCTAGGTTATCGCCCCCTAGCCGGACACCCACGCCTAGCACCTAGACCGAGGCACAATCCGGGGGAGCCTCAACTACCGTGTGCCCTGCCCCTTTTTCCCCCTTGGGGAGTTTTCTACTTTTTCATCAAAAATTATATAATGCTACCTTTTCGTTTTCAGACATTTTCAAAGTTTTCAGTGAAACAACATTAAATATATAAAATTTGTTTGAATATAATAGATACAGAGAGTATGGGTTAGAGAAAATTTAAAGGGGTGATGAGAATTGAAGACAAGGGCAAAACAGCTGGTGGTGAGAATTGAAGACGGGTAAAACGGTCTGGAAAAGAGCAATGACTAATAAAATAAGGTGATGAATAGTAGTCCAGGCATTTCCTTGGTAGTGGATGCGTGAAATGCAACAAAATTAGCCAGGACGCTCCCACAAGTTTGTTTAACAATTGAATGTGACAAGCCCGTTGGCCTCAGGTGGCGTTGCATTCCCCCTTCCTCACTGACCACTTCTCCTGAGTTGCATTCCCCTTCCTCACTGACCACTTCTCCTGAGTGATCTCCTGTCGTACACTTTCTGTTTTTACATGTTCGACAAAAAGCCAATCACTTGGCGTACTATATTACGGCTGAATCCATTTTGTTGGATCCCTCTACTTATGTACATCTTCCCTTTTAATGGATCTGCTTCTGCGTTCAAAAACAACAATAGAAAAAATACTCACATAGCACAATTCATTCACAAAATGTCACTGCTGCCACATAGTTCAAACTTCAAAAATCTCAAACCCTCTAAAAGCAAAAGAAGAAAAGTATCCAGAAAAAATCTACATCTCTTGCAAATACAACACACAAAACAGAGATAGAAAAAGGAAATAAAACAATACCACACCCAAATCCTGCTTGTGTTTATTTTGATAATGTGAAAAAAACTAAGCCTTCATGAAGAGATTTATAACATTTATGCTTCTTTCTTCTAAGTTGGGGACTCAAAGGCAATCATCAGCAATAACAATCGCCTAGGGATATTATCTGCAGAGTTGCACTTTTATTTTATTTTGCTTTTGACAGTTATTCAGTCTGATGCTGCTCGAGGTTACGAAGCACAATCCGCGCAAAGATCTTTGCTTCAATTGGGGCACCAGTAGCAGCTGCAGCAACACGCAGCACGCGTGGCGCTAGAGCATTGTTGAGAAGGTTCACATGGTGCAGTGCGTGCCGGCAACCCGGGATGCTAAACTGCAATTGCAAATTAAAAGGTCAGTGCAAGTAAGGTGATATAAGCAGCTTGCATTCAACTCAACTTCAGTTCGATTAGTTTTTTGAGTCAAATGCAAGTATTGAAACTAAATACTTTGTTGAGGATTAAACAACTAACTAACAAACATAATACACTAGCTTTTTCAACTATTGACATCTAACTTGAACTACTAACTTTTGCACTCGAGTTTAACCATTAAAAAATTGTTATTCCAGTCAAGGATGAGGATCTATTACAAAAGCTCGATTTGACTCGACCCTAATCCTATAACCGAATATAGGGTGCTCTTTAAGTGCTCAACTCAAGGAAAAATGGAAAATTGAAATAAGTTTAATCAAGTAGAGGTAGGCTGGTCATTTTACGTTGATGTTTTAGACTAAAAAGAGTTGAGCTCTTATTATTGAATTGGTATACTCAACACAATTTTAACCCGACTAGGACATTCTAGAAAGTGGCCAAGTGAAAATTCAAAATAACCAAGGTAATGAATGGTAGAAAATACGTTTGGGGCGAACACATGTATTGTTAAATGTGCAAAATGAAAATGGATAGTCTACCTGAAGAAGAGCAAACGCAGCACACGACTTCAGCGTTGGAGAAGGATTTCGCAGCATAGCAACAAATCTTCCTATCTCAGCGCCACTGAATACAAATAAACATTATGCCCCAGATAAGCAATGTAAAACCAAAACTTGCCGATAAAAGCACCAAAGAAAAAGGGGGCAGCGAAGAGGTGTCAATAAACCAATTTACTCAAGTTACAGTAACTCCCCAAGTATAAAAATGTATGTTTGGGAGTTACATGAATTCAACCAAACAATATTTTGACAACGCTATCTTATTTCTTTTCGAAATAAAATCATATATGTTATTGATAAAACTGAGAATGAGTTGGATAGAGTTTAGAGTTACCAGAGAGAGAGAGAGAGAGAGAGAGAGAGAGGGAGAGAACCTGCATCTCAGATGACCAGCTTCCGGAATACGAACAAATTCAGTCACTTGTGACAATGCTGCAGGTGCAGATGATGCAGCAGCCAAAGAAAATGCCTGGGGATCAGAGAAGGTCATGAGGAAAGATTCTATGTTTTTCAACGCCATTTTTCTCGCACCATCCAGGTTTCCAGCTTTGGAAGTGCCCTCTGCAAGTGTTCCCATTGGTGCAATTTCATCCATTCTGTACGAGAAAAGCACCATATTAAATATGAAATTTGAGAAACCAGGAAGGATATGAAGACCAAGATTGAGTACCTTCCATCGAACATGTATGCCAGCGCTAGAGCAGACATGAAGCGAGCCATTTTGGACCCAGAAGAAGAGCAAAGTTGAACCAAGGCTGGAACCCCACCTTCCTCCACGATACGCAGTGCGTTGCCTGGATTGAAAGCAAGATTCCAAAGTGCTCCAGCAGCAGTCTCATGCACGTCCTGAAAGGAGATCCGAGATAATGAAATAAGAAACAAGAGTTGCATGTGGGAGATACACAATAAAGAGATCTCGTAAACTTGCCAAAATTGATATTACAATTTTATGAACAGGCATATATATTAGCTAATCAAATTATTTATGCCAAAAGATGCCGATTTAAGTGGAAGCAATGTCCTAGGATGAGTTCTGAAAAGTGCTTGTTTTTAAGGGAACTAGCATGCTGAGTTATATTTACATATGTATATATTATTTGTATTTATCCTATCTTGGCCCCATAGATAGTTTGGCCCATGCATAAGCATGTATGTATCCATTGTTGCAACTCTTTTAGACTAATTTTTCAGTAATATAGAAAATATTTTTTCCTTTTGTACATGGTATCAGAGCTAGTAGAAACCTAGAGTTTACTATTCACGTCGGTCTTACTGCTCCGCCGTGACCTCACCACCCACCGCTGTGGGTGGGCATCCCTCCAGTGACCTGTTGTCGTCAAATCCACCGCCGCATGCACCCCCATGCACTGCTCTTCGTCGACCGAGCTGACCTTTTTACGATGCAGTTCCGCTGCCATCACTGGTGTTCTCTTGACAAACCGCTTTAGATCCCTCTGTCGCCGCCGCCGCAACAAAAAGTCCATCTCCTTTTTTCTGAGTGTTGCGATGCAGTTCCACCGCAATCACCGTGGGTATGCTCGCCACCACGGGTGTTCTCTTGACAAACCGCTTTAGATCCCACTGTCGCCGCCGCCGCAACAAAAAGTCCATCCCCTTTAGTGTGATACTATAAGTTGTTTGGGCTCCCTTCAAGCCAAAAATGTCAACTAGTGGTTAGTTTATCCTCCTTTTCATCCTCCCTTTCTTGGTATTTTTTCTCTAACCCCCCTTATTGCTATTGAACGACTTGTTCGTGGTTCCAATTATGCCTCATGGTCCCGAATTGTTCAGATGTGGTGTATGGGACAAGGATTGTCTGATCACTTGACTACCTCCTTTTTTGTTGCCATTGATGATAAAGAAAGGCATTAAAAGCTGATGCCTCATCATGTAGCTTATTGTGGGAGTCCATTGATGTTTAACTCCATCCCATTTTACAAGCTTCACTAATTGTCACGACTTATGGTAACAAGCTGCCCTTCTCTATACAAATGATGTGCAGCAACTCTATAGTGTGGTCTCGAGCCTGTTACACTTTACACTTACAACAGGATGCCAGAATTTTTGGGGAAGATGTCATCCATAAAATTTGAGTTCAATGCGGTTTTACCATCGGGAAGTATGCTATTAAGGAGTTTTCTCAGCGTGAAAAGTTGTTTATGGTTTGTATACTTGCCACCTTGGGACACCATATGGGTTTTGTCCGTGACCAACTTCTTGCTAGTGCCACAGTTCCTACATTTGATGATGTGTATGCACAGCTTCTTCGGGTTTTTGTTGTCCCTTTTGTGCTCCTGTTCTCGGTGAATGCCAATTGGTTCTAAAGAATTTGCTCATGGAACCAATTGCGGAGGGGGTACTCTAGTGTTTAGAAGGATTATAGATGTTATGCCCCACACACCCGTCGATATCTTTGCTTATGTCGCCTTCTTTGAGCCTTCTCCTTTCTACTCTCCTTCTCAGAGTCGCCTCTATCTTGATGTCTTCCCTATTCCTTTCTTGTCACCCATTGTTCAAGCATCAAAGCCACCTTCTGTATTTGATGTCCTTGTTCTTGTTGACTTGTCCTCTAAGCCTGTTCAAGTTTATGGTCATCGGCCTAGAGCTCATGATGTGATTTCCCCCATTGAGCAATGTTCATCATGCAACACCTCTCCTACTACGGTCCCATCGTCTGACGGTGCCCCCGCCTCATCAACCCCCATTGTTGTTCCTTAAAGTACCCACTTAACACACAATCCTCACCCTATTTACAATTTTTTCTTAGCTATCATCATACATCTCATCTTTTTGTCAAATTCTTCAGTTTTTCTCCTATATTATTATCCCTAATTCTATCCATGAAGCGGGTGGCAACAAATTATGGTGGATGAGATGGATGCATTGCATGCCAATGGTATTTGGGAATCAACTCCGTTGCCCAAAGGTAAATTTGTGGTTGCATGTCGTTGGGTATATGCCATTAAGGTGGGTTCTGACAATAAAATTGATCGCCTTAAGGTACGTCTTGTTGCGAAGGGATTTACTCAGTTGTAGGGCAAAGATTATATCGAGACATTCTTTCTCAGGACCAAAATGCCTACTATTCGCTTGCTACTAGCCTTGACCACTATCCATGGACGGCCTTTACACCAATTAGATACAAAAAATATGTTTCTTCATGGAGACTTGTAGGAAAAATTTTATATGGAGCAACCATCTGGCTTGGTTTTGTAGCTCAAGGGAAATCTGGTCTTGTTTGTAAGCTTCGTAGCTCATTTTATGGCTTGAACTGTCTCCTCACGCTTGGTTAGTCGGTTTAGCATTGTTGTCCAAAGTTTTTCCATAACAAGGTGTGAATTTGATCACTCAATCTTTTATAGATATACTCAGGATGGTGTGTGTTTATATCTTCTTGTGTATGTGGATGATATTGTGATCACCGGCAACAATCACGATAGGACCAAATAGTTGAACGAGTATTTGTTTTAGTATTTTTAGACTAAAGATCTTGGAGCACTTAAATATTTTCTTGGTATTGAAATTGCACAAGTGAGCCATGGTGTAATTCTCTCCCAACATAAATATTTGTTGGATCTCTTGGAAGAAACTGGCATGACCAACTATAAACCTGTCGACTCCCCAATGGATCCCAATTCCAAACTTCTTCCGGATCAACGGGAGCGTTGCCAAATGCTAGATGATATCAATCTAAATAACCGTACAATCACTCAGTAGATATCTCTTTTGCTGTAAGTATCGTTTGTCGTTAGTCAGTTTCTTCAATCGCCTTGTGATGTAGAAAGTCGTTCAAATCTTGTGATACAACAAAGGATCTCCAGGGCGAGGATTGTTATATACCAACAATGGTCAAAGGATCTTTAGGGCGAGGACTGTTAAATACCAAACAATGGACATACATGAAGTTATTAGTTATTCAGATGTTGTATATCTATGCAAGTTCTCCATATGATAGGAGCTACTTTACGGTATTGCGTTTTTGTTGGTGGTAATCTTATATCTTGAAAGAGTGAGAAACAAGATGATGTGGCTCAATCGAGCACTGAAGTTGAATATCGTGCTATGGCTTTAGTGACATGTGAACTCATCTAAGAGAAATAATTACTTTCTCAATTAGGATTTGGTCATGTGTCTTCAAAGCAATTATTCTCTGATAATAAAGTTGTGCTTCATACTACGTCCAACCCAGTGTTCCATGAAACACATAAAGGTTGACTATCACTTCATTCAGGAAAAAGTGTTGTCCCGTTGCATCACTACAAGTTCTATCCCGTCTAATAATCAACTCGCTAATATTCTCACTAAGCCTCTCAGGGTCCTCGTGCTAAGTTTCTTTGTGACAAGCTTGAAGTTGAAGCATATGATGCATACTATCCAGCTTGAGGGGAAGTGTTGAGTTATATCTATATACGTATGAATTATTTGTATTTATCCTATCTTGTACCAATAGATAGTTTGGCCCATACATGTTTTGTATATATCTATTGTTGTAACTCTTTTAGACTAATTTTTCAGTAATATAGAAAATATTTTTCCCCCACTTTGTACAGAGCACATCATGGAAGCCTCTCCTGTATCTACGAAGATCGTGTAACTAAAAGAAATGAAGTTCGAGTGTGAAAGACAAGTGTGCGTATGAACATCTGTTCAAAATTTATTTACCCAAATATCCAGATATGATCTTGTAACAAACAGCAGTTATTAGAGATCTCATTTTTATTAAACAGAAAAGCCATGCCAATTGAATTATACTGCTCTCCGATATGCAATATAAAATTGATTCGACTCAAAATCATATCCAATTAAAAGCATATCAAGAGACATAAACGGGCAGAAGCAGTTTATTAGTAAAATTAAGCCACAAGCAACACAAGATGCAACACTGAACTTGGGCAAATCATACGGGGCTAGCAGATACACATGATTATTTGCCTGCAAACAGCATATCTCAATGACTTTGCAGATGTTCAAATTTTGACAAATTTACCTCGGCTTCTGATCGGGCCAGAGCTATTAACGGTGCCACACCCCCTTCTTGACCAATAGCAATGCTACACGGAAGAATAAGTTAAATTTTGCACAAAAAGTTACAAAACCGAAAACCAAATCACGAAAAGAAAAAACACATTCACCACGTGATTAAGAATGTTAATAAAGCTCAAATTCCAATGTCTAGTTGTTTGTGCACATTATAATACTATATTTCTAACCACTTTCTAACAATGCATTGCAGTAACATTTTTGTTATGGCTAGTTACGTTTATAATAATACTTCTCCGATCCTAATATGGATGGAAAAAAGTGGTGCAGTAGGTTATATATAAACTCATTGAGAACCTACAATGGACCAAATATATCGAAGGCCATCAGCTAGCAACCATCTGAAGTTACCATTTCTTCATGAAATTAGGAATCAATTAGCTATGAAAACCCATTCTATTGCAAATTTTCTGAAGTATTGTGACTTATTGGCTGATAGAAGCATTGCAGATATTGTAGCTGGATGAAGTACATTGCCAGGAACATTGTATCAAAACTGAAAAGGAGTCTAAAAGTAGATGAATCATATGTATACTAAACATACAAAAGATCAAAGTTAACACACAGCCATAGCAAACTCTCAACAGGAGATTAGATATAAATACACCCACCTCCAAGTTTATTTATGAAATAATGTTGAAATCACGAATGACCTAGAACGGGACTATTGTCCCTTGTGGAAAAGAATCTAACATCATTACTTAAGAGTTTAAAAAGGAGTTTATGGATACGAACAAATAAAAAGGAGTTTGTGGAGCTGAAAGTTCAATTTCATAATCCTACATTACTAGGATAGATCAGAAATTAAGCTCCCAGTCAATATCATATTGTGCCGCCAATAAAAACTAAGGAAATGCAATAATACAGTCTATTCAATATGTGGTTGATACTCGACAAGCATCCTTGTGTTTTCTCATACGAGGTTTAGTTCATTGAGGCCAGTAAAACCATAGACAAGAACAAGAGGATGCAACAAAATTTCACTCTAAATGGATATCAGATGTTTCCCTATATCATTTGGCTCACTGCAGGTATGGAGGTCATTCACATTTTTTTCCAATGGAGACAAGCTCATTGAATATTGTGAAACAGTTTAAATCAAATCTTCCAAAATACAACCACCCACAGCAATTACTTGAAGCGGAACTTTCACATAGTAAGGTAAAATATGTTCTTACCTATTTGTTTCTGACACAGACAATCCCCAAAGAGCACCGGCAGCCCTCTCCTGAAGGCCATGAGATGCATTTGAGCAGGAATGAGCTAAAGCAACCTAAAACCAGAAAAATTAAAAATTAAACCGTCAAGTGAACCACCTAAAATATGATGCAACTTTGATGAAAATGAAGAAGTTCCATTATAATGATGTTGAAATCTGAGGTAAAAGAGAAAGAACTCACACATTTAATGACAGTACAGAGATTGGTCGATTCCTATACAGTACTATAATAGAAACAAAAATTACGAACTATTTATCTAATATGCAGACTGGATGGAAGGATTTCAAAACTCTGGAGGAACTTAACTGCATAAACCCTTCTCCTTGCACTCTTAGTGACAGGGAAAAGAAGAGCGCATGGGATGCCTTCATGACACTTGAGCTTTTCTTAATTATTGGTGACAAATAAAACGTAACAAACGGAAATAAATTGACAACTTCCAAGATGCCTTTAGCCACTTCAAAATAAGTACTACAACACCTCCTAGATTTAATTCTATCAATTCCACAGAGTTTTCCACAGATGATTTAACAATGATGTATATAAAAAAACAAATGGAATAGTATCTCACGGTTCTCACCAATGCCTCGACTCCACCAGCTCCTGCAATAGCTTCTCGATTTTTGTCATCAAAGGATAAATTCCATAATGCACCAGCAGCTTCTTGCCTGCACACCAGCCAACAATGTCTTAATTTTCATTCTCACAAACGCTGAGAATCAAACAACCATAAGGACGTTTCTATCTTCTATTCATGAAAAATGAAAACAGAAATCTTACTTGACACCATCATGAGGAGAGTGAGTAAGTTGCACAAGAGCTTCAAGAGCTCCCACCTCTTTCCCAACAGCAGCATTGTTGCTATTGCTATCTCCATGAGCAGCCAAATTGGCCAAAGCCCGTGCAGCCTGGACATAAGCCATGGATGCTTGTTAATAGCATATAAAGATGGTGTGTAACTTCAGAAGAAATGGACAATAATTTGGGAAACATTTCCATGGCAAATTCTTGGTAGCATAACTAATTCATGTCACAATATCCAAATTCCAAGGGCATCCTTGAAGCTACCAAAGGGGCCAGAAAACAAGATTATCCTGTACAGGATCTGCATTACTGCTGCTCAACATTCATGTATCCAAGACTTTAACCCAACTATTTGTTCACATCTCTTTCCATGAAAGTGGGTTCACGTTATAGTTCATCAATTAGGATCTAGCATTGCCAAACCAGCAGTCAAAAAATCGCTTATTCACTAACAAAAATTTAGGCAAAATTGCACCTGCTCTTGCACTCCTTCAACCTTGCAAGTGCGTGCAAGCATCACTAAGGCATGTACACCGCCCACTGCAGCAACTTCGATACTGCATTTGTCGTCTGCTGCTAAATTTGCCAATGCACCAGCAGCACGTTCCTGAAATCAATGGAAGAACCACCCAAAAAGGTACTTGAGCATGCCATATTAGCTCAAATTCATTGTAGGAAATCAAAAGGTATAAATAATTGGCAAATAGGAATCCTAAATTCCCGAAACATACCAATACCCCTTCACCGCCGGCATTCCTTGACCATTTGAAGATGAGATCTACTAAAGCTTTTACTCCACCAGCTTCGGCAATGGCACCCTAATAGGAAATTTTTATTCAGCTTATGAACATAAAGCAAGACACGGTAATTTTTTATAAGTAAAACAACCAACAAAAATGAGACCTTATGATCTTCACCAACAGATAGGTTCCACAATCCTCCGGCAGCCTCTTCTGCAACCACTCTGTTAACAGATCTGGCTAGATTTGCAAGAACACTGATTCCTCCTTCTTCCGCTACAGCATTTGCAACCTTAGCATTCACCGACAAGTTTGCAATGGCCTACACACAAATTGAATTTAAATTCATGGTTATGAATGATGTGAAACTCCAAATTGGAATTCAAACGGGCTAAATCCTAAAATACTAGATTAATGCCATAGAAATCAAAAGAGTAAAATTACACATCATAGATTCTTATTCAATTCAAAAACTCACCTTGGCAGCCTCTGCTTGAAGCCCCTCCCGCCATGATCGGGCAAGATTTAGGAGAAGGCGTATACCACCATCCCGCATAACTGCTTCAGCGCGTCCTGTGTCGATGCTGGCATTTTCATCATCAATTACAACAAAAGTTGCCAAAGCTGTGGCTGCCCGTTCTTGAACTTCCTCCTGGGCACTCTGCATAAAATTAAGTAACAAAGTTGTGCCCTGGTCGAGCCAGAACTTATCCAAACCAGTCGGGTTGTTCTCAGAAATACGCAGAAGCGAATTGGAAATATTCCATTCCAGCCAATTCAAGATCTCGTTTAATTCTGTATCCTTTTTAGAATCTGACCGGTGCAGGAATAGATTCATATTGTTCTCCGGTTTGTCGGCAAAAAGACTAGCGACTCCTAAGAGAATGTCAGTGAAGATGGCCACTAGCACTTTGCCTTTATGCTTGTTATTACACACAAAGGCCGCGTCCCCCTCAAGTTGTGGACAATTCAACGCGCATAAGACCTTCAAATTAAACGAGGGTGTAAAAAGTTTCAACACAGTATTAGGGCTAATCTCTGTTCTAGAAACATCTAAGCCAATAAGATGTGGCAGCTTATTCCAGTGCTGCACCGCTAAATCCCATTTTATATTAGTCATGCCAGCTACCGAGAGAAAGCGAACCGATGCAACATTTCCCAAAGCCACTTCATCCACCTTCCTGCAATCAATGAATCCAATATCAGTCAAATGCTGACAATGCTTTGCCAAAGCATTGATTGCATCAGCATCCACGTCATTAATAGAAAGCCGCAATCTCCGTAACAAAGGACAGCAGATTGCAATTGCTCTAACTGCATCACTGGTGATCCTTTCACAAAATTCGGGCCCAATCTGAAGGGACTCCAATGCTTGATGCCGAGCTGCCAACACAGAGAGTGTTGCATCAGTCATTTTCCTGCAACCGTCACTGCTAATCTCGGTTAAACTCTTCGCTTGAAGGTTTATGATAGCTTCACCGATATCAGGACCTCGGAACCGAAGCCTCTTAAGGTTCTCACACCGAGATGCAAGAGATGAAGCAGCTGCAGCATTACACTTATGTGGCCGGAGATCCAATCCCTGCCACAGACATGGAGATTTACCCAGAGCCCGCCATGTCCGGCAGGTAGATGACAAATTAGCTCGGTCGCGGTAATTCAGACAAAGGAAGATCTGAATTACTGTATCATCAGGTAACCTAGTCCAATCGAGCACCCCTCTATTTTCCAAACTCAAACTGTCATCAATCTCAGGGATATCCACTTTCTCTTTCCCTTTCTTGGAAACTCTCCTCCGAACTCTCCTACTCATACTTGATTCAATTCAACACACTCAACCTATTCCAACGTCACTGATTATACAACCTGACAATCAATTCAGAAAGCACAATATTCAAAAAACTGCTCCAAGATTTCAAAACCAAGAACACTACTTGCAGCACCAACTCCACCCAATCAAGAATTGATTTATGCCAAACACCCCATTTTCCCCCACATCATTGATTAAAACGTAAACAGATGCCCGAGCCAAATCACTTCAATCTTGACACGAGAGGAGCTTCAAGAATTACTCAAGCAGGAATGCCCTAATTCACAACAAACCACAAATAAGATACATCAGCATAACCCTAACATTGACAAAAAAAACAGGAAACCAAAATTCACACAACACCGAGGAAAAATTCACCAGCACAGATGGGATGAATCATAAAAGATATATCCATAACAACAAATGCACAATAACCACAAAAAAATTCGATGGCGTTTTTACCTTCAAACCTAGGTTTTTTTCTTTACGCCCTCCACCAAACCCTTAAATCCCCAATCTACCCATTAATCAATTGCCCTAATGGGAAATTCAATCAAGAAAACTGAACAAGACAAACACAGAAATCCCTCGCCTACATAAAACAACTCATAGTCATTCGCCACCGGATGCACAACAACAAAAATCCAGATGGGCACACAAAATCTGTATATATTTTACAAATTTTACACACCGCTTTAAATATGATTTACATAATACATGTTGGATAGAGAAAGGGGATGACCAAAGGAGAAAGGGTCGGAGAGAATTCAGGTAAGTAAATCAAAGGGGTGAAAGAAAGCTGGTGCAGAGGCTCTCAGCCCACTAGTACTACTCTCTCTTTCACACAACGCACACCCTATTATATATTGCCTGTCAAGGGAGAATTACAATTCAGAAATGTGGGCAAATCTAAAGGGATCACATGGATGGAAAATGGAATTATCCAGGCTTGTATTTGTTTTATGAGATGGGCTGGTGAGCTTGTTGGACTTGTGGAGGATTTTTGCAAATACTAGTGTTTGAAATGAATAGGAAAATAAAAGCATAGACTAAAATAAGAAGGCATGAAGTTATGAGGCTCAGTAAGAATGTGTTCGACGACCTTCTGTTTTGGTTCACGCCTAGAGAGAACAACAAGATTGCCGATGCCATGGCCAAGCTGATGACTAATCAGTCCCACGATATGCTCGTACTCACGCACGCGCCTGTCTCGCTACATGGCACTTTGGCGGGAGAAGTACCTCTGTTTCTAGCTCATTAGACCTTGGTCGCTTCCCCCTTCCACCCCCCCCCCCCAAAAAAAAAAAAAAAGTTTTACGTCGTATACACGTTAGTAAATGAAGATCGAGTTAAATGACTCCTACATTGCGCACTGCTCATTCACGATATTCACCCATTATTAAACTATTTATAATGAGTGATAATGGCTCCATACTATTTTGTACATGCAGATGATATCCTTATATACATTCTTATTGTATAGTTTCAATTTTTTAGTAAAAGGTGCATAAAAACTGGGGGCAATTAGCAAAAAATCTCTATCAATAAAGAGAAATTATGATTCAGTCCCCAAAGTCAAAAACATTATTCTGCACTCCCTACTTTTTACTTTATCTTTCCCTTCAAATTCATATATATTAGTAAATGGAAAGTACCAAATTGCCATAGGATTTACATTACAGGAGGAGAGAGAAACGGAGAGAAGAAACAGAGAATGGTTCCTGTAACACCGTGCGATGAAGATCATTGTGTGATCAAGAACTCCTCTGCATGATCAAGAACACAGTGCGATCAAGAACATCGCCCCTTCTCAATAACGCGCTTTCGGCTACCAGGTCAGAGTCTCATTTTCCTCTTCCCTTTCTGACTTCTGTAGGTTTTCCGTATCCTACCTAGGATAATCGGAAATGGATTGCCTCTATCATTAGCTCAGGTAGTCGAAAGTGGTGGCCAAGTCCTCTACATGGTCTTGAGAAGGCGGACCTGAAAAGGTAAATATCAGCAAGTACTTCGTAGGACGCCGCCCTTTGCCTACCCTTTTTGTCGTGGATTGTTAAGAGGATGAGTGGGAATGGGGAGGATGACAATGTGGAGGAGAGTGTTATGTCGTATTGTCAATTCGAAGGGGAGATGCATATATTCACCATCACTAAAAAAACTACTGTGCTCCAAATATTCTTTTCCCTGTCCAAAAAATGGGATGCAATCAATCCGGCGACAATGAAATTGCAATACGAAGCTCCAATAGACAAGATGTTTGTAACCCTTACCAGTGATGAAGATGTACTAGAACTTGTCAGGGTTAATGTCATATTCAATGTAACTATTTGCAAGATAGTTGCTACTCCGATTGTTGGTGATAATCTGCGAAGGAGGTATGTGATCGTCTGGTTAGTTATTTTTTAGCTTCGGTATATTTTATATAGTCCGGCATCTTAGCCATTCTTTTGGTGGATGTAAGTATTTGGAGTATATTATGTATAGTCTGATAATCTTAGTCAATTTTTGTGGTGGATGTATGTATATGGGGTACAAAGTAAATCTTTTGTATATTGGCAGATTGTGGCAGATTGAGAACCGTTAATCTGGATTGTGTCTGGTGGAAATGGAAATATTATTATTGTTGTGATATTGCTGCAGATGCATGAATACGAAGATCTTTTATATTAAATATGTTATGATGTTACATTTCTGCTTGAAAATGTGATGCTGTGAATTCTTTAAACCTGCAATGTGAATTATCTACTTTTCCTGGTTTCTGGATTGTGTGCTGCTGTCAAAATGGAATTTGATTCCTGAAATAAAGTACTGTTTCTGTGATGATATGTGAATTGGTAATTACTTGCTGAAAACTAAAGATTGGGCTGTTGGATTGTTGCCATGAGCTGCCCACTGATCTGTGAGATTCCAATGTGGTTGTGCAATGTGAAATTCTTGGGTTGCTGCTGGTAACTAAGTTCAACCGTAGAATGTTGCTGGCACAAGTTTTCTGATACTTGTTATCCTGGAATCATCATCTGATGTCTTGAAAATGGGGATAATTCATCTGAACTTATAACATTTCTCATGAACAAATTATAATATTTGACATTCAAAACTTATAACATTTCTTATTAAAAACTTATAACATTTCTCATTAACAACTTATAACATTACTCATTCAAAACTTATAACATTTCTCATTAACAACGTACAACATTTCTCATGAACAAGTTATAACATTTGTCATTCAAAACTTTCAACATTTCTTATTAAGAATTGGTAAACAGCGCAGAAGTAACTCGACCAAGGTGGCTCAAAATAGAATTCGCACAAGAAACTTGGAGAATGTGACCATAAAATTTCCACTACGAAGAAATTGGAGACTTGGGAGGGGGGAATTGAAGAGGGGGATCGAATTGGGTTGGGTTTGGAGAACTGTTAAATAGCGCAGAATCAACTACGAAGAAATCGAATGTGTTGGGATTGTCGTATGCCCTAGCTGGTGACACAATTTCGTCGTTTAAAAGACGCACACGGTGCTCTCAGGATCAATTAACGAATAATCTGGGTTTAGTCATTGCCAGATTAAAAAAAGGTTTAGTGGGGCCTGGACTTATTAATCTTATAAGTACCTTAGATATTGTAACATCCCATGTTACAGTTACAGTAATTCCGGTGCCGGAAAATGAGTAAAAAATTTTCGCGAAATTAATTATTAGAAATAATTAATTTCAGGAGTGCGAAGAATTTAAATTGGGCAAACGGATTTGGAAAGCGTGGGCTTGGATAGTCTCACGGCCCAATTAATGGAATTGGACAAGTTCATGAATCGACAAGTGGGGGCAACACCTGGAGATTTCGGAAATTGAACTTGAAGGATTTGGACACTTGATTAAAATAGGATTAATCAAGTGTAAGGAATTTAAGGAGGAATTGTTACGGAATTATTATTGGATAATAATTCTAACGGATAACACAAATAATCATTCAGGAGTGATTAAAAGTGTTAAGGAATTTTAAGGAGAAACGACATGATCAGATTCGACGGGATCAGGAATCAGATCGACAAAGGAGAAAAAATGGAATGGAATGGATTCAGGCAGAAATCGCGAAGTGACAGAAATTTTCGCGCGAGCGTGCGAGCGCGGATTTTTGTCCGCATGAGTGCGGATTTTTGTCCGCAGTAATGACGAAAATCCGCAATATCGCGGAATAAAAACCGCGATAATGACTTCCTGCAGGAAAATGACATGGCAGATCTGATTTAATCCT
>MAYD01762701.1:0-10234 GCA_001909325.1 Ruellia speciosa
TTAAAATTTATTTTATAATTAATAACTTATTTAATTAATTTAATACATAAATTACATAAATATCTATATATATATATTATTGTTGTAACATATAACATATATTGCAGGTTGGTCGAGCGGTTACAGGTGCGGACTCGCGAGGCGGAGGTCACGAGTTCGATTCTCAGCGGGTGCAATGGAAGGGAAGGAAGGAAGGGCAAGGTCGCGGGTCTTTAATTTTACATATTTCTGGGAAAGGGCAACGGACTGTAAAGGGCGACAGATTCCAGTCCGTCGTCCTTTTTTCCTTTTCTTGTAGTGTTACGAGCTAAATGTATGTCGCTACTAGGGTGTGAAGGATGTATTTCAATACATCATTCCAAATATTATTCGTTGGATTACTTTACAATAACAGTTGAAACGTATTAAAAAATTGTTGCAAATATTTAATTGATAATATAAATATTTTTCTTTTAACACATCATACCAGATTTATCATCTAATTATATTTAAAAATAAGTTGAATCACACTATAAAATTTATTAAATTATACTACAAAAAAAGTTACAAATAGTTAACGGATTTAATTAATATGTCTTCAATATATCAAAACAATTTTATTTGGTAAATTGAATTTAAATAAAAAAAACAAGCTAAATTACATTATAAATTCATTAAATTATATTACAAAATATGCTACAAATATTTGATTGATCTAATATATTTTCAATATATCAAATCAATTTTATCCACTAAATTATATTAGAAATCAATTGAAATATATTAGAAAACTAGCTGAATTACACGATATGCTATATTTTTTTAAATGATGTGCTGACAAACGTTCAAAAACACCCTAACCACCCCCCTAATTGTGGTTATGACTCCACTATAATTCACATTGATCGCAAAATTTAACACCAGTCCATTTAGATTTTAAGGCCACTCAAGGAAAGAAACCCTCCAACCCTCTTGGGATTGAGAGCCACCTTCCTCGGGTAGTAGTCCAAAGTCCAAACCTCAAATGTTGTGCTTGTTAAGTTAATAAAATGTTTTATTTGAATTGTTTCAAATCTGCACGTTCCTTCTTTTTGTTTTGTTAGTGATCAAAGTCATTGCATCTCTATAGGAATTTTTCACTTTGTGTTAGTTGTCAATTCATGGGATGTTGGCCCTGTTTTTGCAGAGATACAGTTTTTCCTTTATTGTATAAGTTGCTTCATTATCATTCAATAAAGTGTGTAGTTTTTCCATTATATCTTTTTGCTACTTGATTTTCGGCTGTGACTTTTATCAGTGATATCAAAGCCAGGTTCATAAATAAATAAATAAACATGTTCTCCCTTTCCCGCTTCCTCATCTGATGGCTACATAAAGAAATTTTTTTCAAGCGGCAATTCCTCATTTTGATGGCCACTATAATCATTGAAGCATGTTAATAGAAAACTTCTTGAGATTCAAGGAGTATTGGAATGTTGTTGAGCTAGGTGTTTGTGAACCTACAACTGGAATGATACCAACAACAACTCAAAAATCAGATTTGGTAACCAAAAAATTGAAAGATCTCAAAGCGAAGAATTACCTGTTTCAAGTGCTTGATCGTCCCACCTTAGAAACTATTCTTTGTAAAGAAAGTTCTAAGGACATCTGAGACTCTATGAAGAATAAATATAAAGGATTTAACTGTGCACAACTTCAAGCATTAAGGAGGAATTTGAAGACTCTTCAAATGCAGGATGAAGAATCTGCCACAAAGTATTGTTCCAGAGTAATGGAGCTAAGTAACAAGATGTGATTCCACGATGAGAAGATGAAGGATGTCAAGATCATTGAGAAGATTTTGCGATGCATGACACCAAGATTTGACTATATGGTATGCTCCATCATAGAATCTAAAGATTTGGATGCACTTTCTGTTGATGAATTGCATAGCTCATTGCTAATTCATGAGCAACAAATGAATATAAATTCATCCAATGAAGAACAAACACTTAAGGTGTCAACTGAAGTTCATGCTTCAAGTTTCCGACGAAGAGGTAGGGGATGCATCATGGTAGAAGAGATTAACATAGGGATTACAACAAAAAAATCCCACTGATGAGTTTAGAGGACGTGGTAGACATCACGATGTGGATAAGTTCAAGATCGAGTGTTTCAGATGCCATAAATATGGACATTATCATTCAAAGTGCTATACTTGATTGCCATATGACAAAAAGAAGGAAGAAAGATCGAATTTTGTTGAAAAAAAGGAACCTGAAGGTGAAACATTGTTGATGGCTGTCATGTGTGAAGAGGAGCCTGAACACAATGTTTGGTATGTAGACACTAAATGTAGCAACCACATGAGTGGCTGTACGTCTTCTTTCTCCCATTTAAATGAGAATTTCCAATCAATTGTGAGGTTTGAGAATAATTCTACTGTTAAATTTCAAGGAAAAGGGAACATTAGCATTAGAATAAACAAATGGCTTTGTAGAGTCTATATCTAATGTCTTATAGGTTCCTGAATTAAAGAGCAACTTATTAAGTGTGGGGTAGTTGCAAGAAAAGGGCTATGTCATCACATTACAAAAGAATATTTGTCAAATATTTGATCCTACCCGGGGTGTTATTGTAGAAATTCCCATGAATAAGGACATGTGTTCCCTTTGAGGATTGACATTCAATCCTGCTTGATGCCGAGCATACAAGAGATTTCATGGTTATGGCATCAAAGGTACAAGCACTCACATTTTGGAGAACTAAAGACATTACATTCTAAAAACATGGTAGCTGGTCTTCCAAATTTGAAAACCCCCTTCGGGTGTTTGTGAATTATGTGTTGTTAGCAAGCAACATAGGGATCCATTCCCTAAAGGTAAGGTGCAAAGAGCCAAAACCTTGTTGAAGATAGTGCATTCCAATATTTGTGGACCAATCAATCCTACATCAAATGGAGGAAAATAGTATTTTATCACTTTTATTAATGATTTGAGTCGAAAAACATGGATTTATTTCCTTCATGAAAAATCTGAGGCCTTATCCATGTTTAAAAGTTTTAAAGTTATTGTTGTAAAATAATCGAGATGTTATATTCAGGTGTTGCAAACTGATCGTGGAGGGGAATACAACTCAAGTGAGTTTGCTCGATATTGTGATGAGCATGGCATCAAAAGATAAGTTACAACAGCTTATACTCCGCAAAAAATGGAGTATTTGAGAGAGAGAATCATACAATCCTCAACATGGTGAGAAGCTTTTTGAAAACAAGCAAGATATCGAAAACTTTTTGGCCAAAAGCAGTGAACTAGAGCATCCATGTCTTGAACAGAAGCCCTATATTTGTTGTTCGAAACATGACACTTGAAAAAGCTTGGAGTGGTCGAATTCCAGTTGTTGACCATTTCAAGATATTTGGTTGTTTTGGATATGCTCATGTCTCAGATGAGACAAGGAAAAAAAACTTGATAATAAGGGTGAAAAGTGTGTCTTTCTTAGTTTCAGTGATACAACAAAGGCATGTAAGTTGTTTAATCATTTGTCAAATAAGATTGTGATAAGCTGAGATGTGATATTTGATGAAAAGAACACATGGGACTGATATAGACCGCAACAAACAACATCATATTCAACAATTTTGGATGATGAAAGTGGAGAAATTGTGCAGTCGGTACATCAACAACACTTATTGAAGCTACTACATCTAGTGGCATAGCACCATCAACTAGAGTACCTGATTTTCACCCGGTTCACACTTAAAAAAGGCCTGCATAGATGAATGACTATAAGGTATATAAAATTGATCCTAACGTAGACTCAATCACTTATTTTGCCTTGTTTGCATATTGTGAACCAACTACCTTTGAAAGTGTTGTTAAAAATTCAAATTGGAAAATGTGCTATAGATGATGAAATAAAGGCTATTGAAAAAACAACACATGGGAGTTATGTGATCTTCTACAAGGGTAAAACACTATTGCTGTGAAGTGGATCTTCAAAACCAAATTGGATGAGAAATGTGAGATCACCAAGCACAAATTAAGGCTCATGGTTGAGGGATATAAGCAAGAATATGGCGTTGATTATCAAGAGGTTTTTGCTCCAGTTGCAAAACTCGATACATTGAGGTTGGTGATTGCACTAGCTGCTCAACGTGCATGGTCACTGTTTCAACTTGATGTCAAATCAGCATTTTTACATGGCAATCTAGAAGAGTAGGTATTTGTTGATCAAGCCCCGCTGTGTTAAGATTGGAAATGAGCATAAAGTTTATAAATTAAAGAAATTTGCGGTCTAAAACAAGCACCGAGAGCTTAGTATAGTCATATTGAGGGTTATTTCTCGATGGTTGGTTTCTTTAAATGCCCCTATGATCATTCTCTCTTTGTTAAGATAGGTGCTAGATGGGAAATTCTTGTTGTGTGTCTTTACATTGATGATCTCATATTTACAAGGAATTGTCACTTCATGTTTGATGAATTTTAGAAATCTATGATGGATGAATTTGAATAGATGACCTTGTTATTTTCTTGGTCTAGAAATAATGCAATAAGAAAAGGCATATTTTTTTCGCAAAAGAAATATGCTAAAGATGTGTTGAATAGGTTTAACATGGAGAAATGCAATGTTGTAAGTACACTTGTGGAGTTTGTGGAGTTTGGTTTAAAATTACACAACAATCCTAATGGAAGGAAAATGGATAGCACACTCTATAAATAGATTATAGGTTGTTTGATATATCTCACTGCAACAAGATATGATATTATGTACTCTGTAAGTTTGATCAGCAGGTATATGGAGAGTTCCACTGAGATGCATATGTCTGCAGCCAAGAGAATCCTAAATTACTTGCAAGAAACTAAGGATTTTGGAATTACTTACGACAAGGGTGATGCATATGATTTGTGTGGTTTTACTTATTATGATTTTGCAGGAGATCAAAAGATGACAGGAAAAGTACTTTAGGCTATGTCTCTTGCTTGGTACTGGTGCAATTTCTTGGTCATCCAAAACGCAACCAAATTGTCACTCTCTCTAGTAAAAAGGCTAAATTTGTGACAGCAACAAGTTGTGCTTGTCAAGCTATTTAGCTTAAGAGAATTTTGGAAGAGCTGCAGCATGCAACTCAAGAAATTAGGAGCTATCACACTCTTTTGTGATAACAACTCCGCAATCAAACTCTCTAAGGATCCAGTTCTTCATGGTAGGTGTAATGCCTCAAAATTTAAAGTCATTTCAGAACGCTACTGCCGTATCAATTCATCTAAGCTATTTGCCAGTCAACTTAGAATCCTTGATACAAGGCTGGGTTACAACACACAAGAGCACATAATCACAAGAAGTTACATTATCTTAGTTAAGTCTTACATGTAAAAGCGAAAGCAATAAACCAACCAACAAGTGCAATATCTCATAAAACATGTCTATCATACCCAAAACCGTAGAATTCGTCAACAACTTCTGCATATCCGGGCTACAAGTCCTAATCCAACCAAACCGGCTATCAACATGTCAAAACCGACAATACTTCATATATAACTAATTCCAACAACCATGTAGAAAAGCAACATAAGAAACAAGATAAGCAAGTCCAAATGCATCATAGTCTAGAGTCAGCTCTCACCCCCAAAATCCACTACTGTGCAGTTGCGCCTCCGTGAGGATCTATAAAAGAAAAGTAAAGGGGTCAGTACGAAGTACTGAGTAAGAGAATACAATGCAAGAGGATACGGGGTAAGTAAACAAAGACATATCAGGCATAAACAAGCAAATAACCATACAAGACATCACACTGTCCCATACCGATGATTCAACCACATAAAGCATACACATATGCACATGATGCATGGCCTAACATACACCTATCTATCCTATATGCAATGCAATGCAATGAAATGCCTAGGCCGGCACCTACCTACTGCCTTAACCGGTAGTGAAACACGCCTTGACCGGCGACCTACAATCCATGCCTTTATCGGCAGAAGAGGACCTCCAGCATGTCTTTATCACCATGCCAGGCGATGCAGAAACACTGGACATGACTTTATCGTCAAGCCAGAAATGCAAATGAGACCACTAGCATGTCTTTACCGCCATGCCAGGAATGCAATGAGACCCTGCCTTTACAGGCAGACAATGAACATGGACACGACTTGACCGTCGCAACCATTAATGCACATATTAATCCATGCAAGACATAGGCAAGGCTTGCCACAGCCACAAACCGGCTCATGCAATATCATGCATACTCATATCAATCAAGTAATAAAGCAGGCAACTTATTCACCTAGGTTCACATGCCAAGATTTTGCCCTATTAGATTTTCAAGGCTCATACAATTACAGTTCAGCAACCTAGTACTAAGATTCGCAATTTATGGCATACCACACATGAGTTTCATATCATCAAGATTAGTCATTGATCAAGCCTATCAATCAGGGCATACTATATCATCCATCAATGAACAACTAATTACAAGCTCAGAAGAGGTAGAAATCAAACAGCATCACATAGCCAAAGTCTGGCTGTGGCGCGGTCTATGGAGCGATCCTCCAGGATCGCGCCTGTCGACCGCGCGTGCTCCAGAAAGGGCCGCTCCTGACCTGGCGCGGTCCTCCCAACCGCGGGAGGGACCGTGCTTGTACGCGGCAGCCCTGTTTCGATCAGTTCCAGGCATGAAAATCAACAACAGAAATGCATAGTAAACATTGCCTGATAGTTGGAGTGTGTTTTCCTTCAACTCACGAGCCTCGAAATGCCCTCAAACACCTTGAAATCGTCCAACGAACGTACAAACCCTAATCGTCAATAATCCCCAACTATATGCATCCACAACCCGTGGAAAATGGAAGATTATGCGAAGGACGACTTACCTCGACTCTTTGAACAAATTGGAACTAATCAAACACTTCGATTTGATCGTTGAGGAATTGGATTTTGAGAGCACAAGACTGCTAGGGCGACAAGAAGTAAAATTCTCTGCAGAAAGTGAGCTTTCAGATCAGGGTTTCAAGAATAAATGCTGGACAAAACGGGCCGAAGCCCATCGAACCGTACTGGGCCTTGCGCAGTCCTCAAGGCGTGGTCCACTAGGACCACGCGCCCAACAGCGCGCTCCCCAGCGGCTGAAAAAAGGGTATTTACAGTAGGACCAAGCATATAGATGTGATGTTCTATTTTTTAAGAGATGCAAGCAGCGGTGGAATGATTAAGCTGGAGTTTTGTAAGAGTAAAAGTAGCTAGCTGATATGTTTATCAAAGCTCTCTAGGTCTCTCCCTCCCATACTTTGAGAAGATTAATGAGGGTCTCCAGCTCGAAGGATACACCATTTACATATGTAAATTGAAGCTATAGCCATTCAATTTAAGGGAGGGATTGTTAAGTTAATAGAATGTTTCATTTGAATTGTTTCAAATATGCATGTTCCTTTTTTTTTGTTTTGTTAGTGGTTAAAGTCATTGCATTTATGTAGGAATTTCCCACTTTATGTTAGTTGGCAGTTCATAGAATATTGTAGAGATTCAATTTTTCCTTTATTGTATAGGTTGATTCATTATCATTGAATAAAGTGGATAGTTTTTTCATTATATCTTTTTGCTGCCTGATTTTCTGTTGTGAAATTTATGTAGGTTATGCAAGGGTGGTCCTTTTGCATTTTTCTAGTTGGTAATTGCGGGGTAACAATCCCCCCAAGCTTTATGCTTGATTCGTCTTTAAGTTTGAAATGGTCCAAATTTTGCTTCACTATGCTATGACTTGGCGTTTGAAGTGTCTTCTCAAGGAAATTTTTGAAAACAATAATGTTTACTTTTCCAATTGTCTCAGCAAGCCGTACGATTGGACATCTTGATGTGGTTTCGTAATTTAGTTTAATCTTGAGAATATTAAATGTTGGGATAGGTGTATCAATGCGTGATGGTGTGGTAGTTTATTGGGTTAAGGTACAATAAAAAATTCGGGTACCATTGAAGGACAAAAATTCCGTGGTCATCGAAAACCTAACATCAATTATTTATAGTAAGACCCATTTATTAATTTATTGCTCCTCCATATTAACCCTATAAGTCGCCTTCCTTTATTAATACTATTCCTTTCATGTTTGTTATAAGCCAGCTTGATAACCTATACAACCAACCAAACTCAAGTGATCGTAAATCATAACCAAAAATAATTATTGTCCTCTCTTTATGCCCGACAGCCCGACTAGGCGAGTACACACAAAGTTTATTTTACATTAATTTTGGACTTCTTTTTCATCCCAAAATTTTCCTAATAAAGTACTTCAATAACCCCTTTTTTCCTAGATTAGGGGAAAACGCTTTATTACAGTGGACAAAAAGCAGCAGTAAATGGAGACCATTGTAATAAATTCGTCATGTATTAAGCCACTGTGATTCACCACGCGTGGAAAAAACTCCCCACCGACAACAGGAATACCCCTCGACGTGGTAGCCACGCAGCTTCTAATCGCGTGAGGTAGATCACAAGAAACAGTTCGCTGAACTACCTTGATGTGAGTTATTGTTTCCAACTCCTAACAGTACAACACCAGATGAATCTAAACCGTATATTCTGTAGGACCGGTATAATCGACGGAGTAGATCAATCCAGTGCAGGGATCTGGGGAGCTCGCAAGCGTACCCCCGAGCTTCAGCCTACAACGTATCATCATTATCGCGACTAATCGAAATAATTAATTCTTAAATAATCGAAAATTTTTGAAAATTACGAAACAGCGAACAGTACGAAAAGAAGAAAACTGGCAGCTTTGATTGATCTTTGTCCTTTGATCCCATCGTGAGAAAAAGAAAAGGATTAAATTAAATTCAAATAAAAATCAATCAGATTTCGTCTTCATTCAACTCTCATCCACTGTTTTCTTCATCCCACAAATCTCTCCTTCCACACTTAAAATCCAACAAACCCTAGCCCCCAATTCGAAGAGGATTAATCGGTAATCACAATCCCAGAACGGAAAATCTCACCCAATTATCGAAAACCCTTCGAAATTGGGGAAACCCAGATGCCAAAACCTTCAATACTTTGATCCCAGCTGAAGTAATTTCTCCCATAACCTCCCATGGAGATCTGCAAAATACCCATTTCATTTTCCCGGAATTTGCTGTCGATTTAACCATTTGCGGCTTTGAGTTCATTCGCAGTTGAATCTGAATGGGAGCCGAGAAGAAATGGCTCTTCATCCTGTTCTCGGCGGCGTTCGTCACATTCCTGATATTCATGTCGTTTATCTCTGGCTTTAGTTCTTCGTACTACTACGCTTTCCCTCCCAATAAGCCGTTCCCTTCGACGGGCCCGGATCATCCCCCGGCGTTCGCCTACTACATTTCCGGCGGGAGGGGCGATGCGGAGCGGTTATTCCGGCTGTTCCTGGCGGTGTACCATCCGAGGAATAGGTATCTGCTGCACATCACGGCGGACGGGGATGAGGAGGAGAGGATGAGGCTCGGGGCGCTGGTGAAGTCCGTGCCTGCGGTTCGGGCCTTCGGGAATGCGGATGTGATCGGGAAGCCCGATCCGAATACCTATATGGGCTCCACGAATATTGCGGCGGTTTTGAGGGCGGTGGCGGTTTTGTTGAAGATGGATGGACGGTGGGATTGGTTTGTCACGCTTAGTGCGTTGGATTATCCTTTAATTACGCAGGAAGGTATGTATGCTGTGGATTGCTTGATTTTTCTTTTGTCAGTTTTCTGAACTTTTTCTGATTAATTGTAGATGGAATTTTGATTATATCTTTTTGGATATGGTCTGATAGCAGTTTTATCTATTAAGAGGGAATGAGGGATTAGTCTTTAAATGGAAAGATCTAAGTATTTTCTCCATGGATTTGAATTGAATGTGTATCAACACTTGTGGATATTTGCACCATTTGGAATTGGATATTAGACGATACCTTTGAAGTGTTAGGAGGCATAGGATCATTCTCAATTTCGATCTCGTGCTAAATTTGCTTACTTTTTGTCTGTTAATCATTCAGTTCTCAACATTGCAGTGAAGCATTGTTGAAGGTTGACCATGTAAATAAATCAAAATCCATTCTTTTTTAGAAAGTTTAGGCAGGTGGCCTTAAAGAAGAATTTACTAATCTTAGCAGATTGGAGAATCACTAGATTTGTGGTCTAGGAATTATTTTTAGTAATAATTTGTTGGCTATTCGAAGAATCAAGTTCAAATGAAAGTCCATGTCACCTATGGTTGTAGCCAGAGATCTTGGAAGAAGGAATTGTTTTATGTCTTCTATTGCATCTGCTA